>JAJONR010013917.1:0-12060 GCA_029582245.1 Solanum etuberosum
ATTATTATAAATTATGAATTTAAGTGCATAAAGGGTAAGTGATGGTATGTTATTATTATAAATTAAGAATTTAAGTGCATAAAGGTAAGTTATTCCCTATCCCGTCTGTTTTAATTTATGTCAGCATATTTTTTAAATTTGTTTAATTTGGAAAAGAATAAGTCATTTTAAAATTTAGAAATAATTTTTGTCTAAGAAATTTCATTTTGCTATTAATGAATTTTTTTTATAGAGCGGAGTTATGGTGGTAATAAATTCGACAGAACCCAATAATATTGTGCAAGTTATGTATTTGTGTTAAAAATTACTATCTACAAATAATCTACTTAGAAATTAGTGAGTCAAAAAAATTGTGATTTGAAATCCATTAAATAAAAATCTTGTCTTAATTCACCCTCTACATTTATAACATATGAGTAATACACATTATATCATGGATGAGGCTCCTCTCCATTTTCTCAAATTCCTACTTGAACGAGAGATACGTGCCATAATTACAAATTAAATGTTAAATTTTAACTATCCAAAATAAGATCATAACCATAGTTAAATTAACAAATATTTATTTTAATTATTCTAATGTTTTTTGGGTAATTCCACCATTCGAGCTAAAAATTATCTCATTTATAAATCTATATATATATTTATTTTAAAAAGCCTTTATTTTCCTACTTTATGTTTGTGGCTTATAATATGTGAAACTTTTGAAGAAAATGGATATATGTATTTAAAACAGAATAATATAAACTAATGAAGTATGAAAAATCAATTTAAAGCAAATGAATAAATTTCAATATCATCTATTAGTTGTTGCCCATATGCCATATGGGGCATCCTTTTCTTTGAATATATACTTCTTTTCTTGATTATTAATTTGAACCAAACAATTACTTTCTCCGTTTATTTTTATTTGTTACATTTGAATTTAACACACACATTAAGAAAATAATTATTGACATGACTGTTTTATCATACTATTTCTATCCTAGGACAATGTTTTTCATAAGTTTTCATTTTATATATATTTAGAAAAAAAAACACTTTATTCTCAAATAATAGGAGCGGGACTTATTCTTTTTCCAACGGCAACAACATAGATGAAAGGTTTATTTATTCCTTAATTCTTAGCACCCAAATAGAATAAAGGAGAGACCATATTTCATCAACTTTCCTCGATCTAATCAAATCCTAAAAAAAAATATTATTTCCGTTTCAATTTATTTTTCATATTTTTTTTTATTCTATTTTAAAAAGAATGTTTTTTTTCTTTTTTAGCAACTCTTTAGTTTCAACTTTCCACATGATATAATTAAGATCACAAGACCAAAGAAGACTGATATATTTACATAGTCCTTATCTTTATTTGGGATAAAAAAGTTACTTTCAATCGATTTTAGCTCAATAAAAGCGTAAATAAGTTATAAGGTTATACATAGGTACACATAGGACTTTCTTGCGATACATAGTGGTTGGCTTCGAATCACATGAAGTTCATATATATATGTCCACTCCTATTTCTTCTAAAGCTCTTCTTGTGGGAAACACAATCGGTCCATACAAGGAACTATTGAGTTACTTATCAATATGTATCGGCAACAAAAAAATTTTAAACAAAATAGTCATATGTATATGTAATATATTGATAGATATATATAATGTATCGTTTTTGTATAAATAATGTATACCCGTGTATAGATGATATATAACTATGTATCTGAGATGAATATACATTGTTGATACAATAAAATATACATTGTAGACCGATTTTTTTCCAATCTCAACCTACTAAAACATCTTCTAAACGGTCTCAAAATTTCACTATGAACTCATATCAATATTTTGAATCATTTAATATATTATTCACTCGAAACAACTCACATTTGCGGTAGATCGATTTTTAAAATCGAGCTTTGAACATGAAAGAAGGAGGAGGAAGGAAGAAGGGAAGTAGAAAATAAACAAGGAAGAAGAAGGAAGGAAGGAACTTTTATGTAATTAATGATAAATGAGTTATTTTGAGTAAGAAATTTGAAACAATAAATAGTTTCTTTAAGTGATATTCCTCTTTATTTGTAAAACTAAAAAAAATAATTAAACATCTACAAATGATTTTTATTTTCAAGACAAGATAAAAAGTAGGATGCTCCCACAGTAAAAAAAATACTTTTGCGGCTGAATTTTAATTACCGTTCATTATATGCTGCTAGCTAGCACAACTTTTTTTTCTTGTTCCTGTCTATTCTTTTTGAAAAAATAATCCGTTTTTTATTTTTTGAATTTTCTATTTCGTGTTTGATATTTGTATTGGAGTCCTGACTAAATTTGAATCGCGCATTATAAGGCTTATTCTAAGGGTGACACTTTCAACGAGAATTTCTCTATATTCAAGACTCAAATTCGGAACCTCTGATTAAGGATGGAGCAGGTATTATTAAACTTTATCATCTGTCGTTTCTTTATTTTTAAGATATTATCTCAAGATGTTTGATGCATTTTACTTTTATGCAATGACTTTTAAAAGTTTTAATTTATTAAACTATTCAAATTTTTATGTGATGGTTTATTCTCTATCAGCATAATTAACCATTTTATATATAATCCCAACACCATTTATCATATATATATATATATATATATATATATATATATAATTAAGTTGACATGTTAGATAAATTGATACACTTTATTGACTAAATAAAATAATTATGCTTGATTGTCGAAAAGCAAAAAGGAATAATATATTTTGAAGTGCATCAAATGGGTGGCATAGTGATTTAAAAAGTGAGTGAAAATTATGAGAGATTTGTGATTTAAAATCGATTTAAAACAAAATCCTTTTTCATCTATCAAGATCATTGTAGGCCGAGTTATTATTGCATATCCAAATATTGGTAAGCATAATTAAAATAGAATATTTAGAGTGTAAGTTCAGTGATGTAATTTCAAGATAGATGTGGAAGTGATGATTGATATATAAGTCATTTTGAGAAAGTTTTAAGTACCATAGATCTATAATCAAAGGTAATGATGAGATTGATGAAGATGTTACACATTGTATTAAAATAGAGTGGATGAAATTAAACCTTTTTTTTTGTCTTTTTTTTTTTGGTTTCCCACCCGGTGTTCGGTACCGACATTGGAGCCCGACTAAATCCGAATTTGCGCCGAAAAGTCCCATATTGGGGATAAAGCGCTCCCTAACAAAAGCGACTCCGTATTTTTCAAAAACACTCTTTATTTTTCTTGCAATACATACATATTTTAGACCACGACCTAAATATTCCTTTTCAGCAAAAACTAAAAATTTACGAATAAACATCAAATCATGATTGGAAAAATCAAACAGCAGTCTAATGCTGTTGGTAAGGTTAAGCAATATATGACCCAAGGCCTCTTCTGAGCCCTTGAGATTTTACATATCAGCTTCAGAAGATTCAATTGGATCATTCTTGGCACAAAAGAATGAGGGTGCGGCCTAGTAGTTAATGAAGTGGTTGAGAACCCTTAAAGTCTCAGGTTCAAAACTCAACGAAGATTTAAAAAAAACACTAAGAGATACTTCCCTTCTGTCCTAGCCTTGGTGGACAAAGTTACCTTGTACTTGATTCTGGTGAGAGGCATGTATGTCATGAAATTAGACAAGGTGCGCGAAAACTGGCCCACACACCATGGTTTAAAAAAAAAAAAAAAAGTTTAGCAACATATGAGCAAACACTAGACAGAGTCGTACATTGTCAGAGAAAATAATTTCCCAAATGCTATATTTGGACAATGTTTAAAAATAGGGATAAAATCTAGGTGTATGCCTTAAAACAGGCACATCTGCATAAATCAGCCTTCTGAATGTTATATAACAGCAGGCAGCTTTTAGTCACTCAGAATATAGCAGACATTATCATACAATTTCACTTGAGATCAAACTAGTAATGAAGACTCAAAATTGATCAACAAGTTGTAAAAGTTCAAAAAAGACACTACACTTGACCCTTTTTTTAATGCTCTTCTGGTAAGACTTAACACAAGCAAAACAGTTGACACATTTAGTGCTTCAGGTTAACCGGGAAATAGCGTTATCACCTTCCAACAAAAAAGGTATAGCATATGCTTCACCTAAACAATCATGAAAATGCGGGGACATTTCCAGCTTGATCACCTGAAGCATAGTGGCTATAATTCCCACCACCACGGGTACCCCTACCACCCCTTCCCCGATAATTAGGATAATTCCTGGGGTAATAATTACTAGGTTGATCATAGTATGGGTTGTGGTCATCATAGTAAGACCGTCCTCTGCCACGGCCTCCACGGCCATTGTTGTATCCACGACGGCCTCCACCACCACCACCACGATTACCCCTGAAATGCTGATTGGACCTCCGGGGAACCGATTGTTGATTATCAACATTTGCATCCTTCGGATCCTCAACACCTTCTCCCTCATGTCCAACTTCTTCTGGTTCAGTCCGTTGCTCGGACAAGTTATCCTCCTATTCCCCATCAAAGTAATTTTTATATTGGAAAAAGTTAACATTTATAGCCTTATAGGGTATCTCGTGAATAACAACATTCAACTTGAGAAAGCGAGAAGTACACATGCATACCTGGTGGAGATCTTTTGCAGAGCTATCGTGAATTTCGCTAGATTTATCAGCTTGAGAACTTACATGTTCCCCTTCCTGGGAAACAAATAAATATTTGAAGTTGGATGATGCAGGAACAGAAGCTACAGGAAGGACTTCTAAAATAACAAGAAAAAACAGAAAAGTGCTAAAAAGGTGCACCTATGCATAGTCATTTGACGAGTTACTACCATTACTAAAACACACAAGTGTCTCCCACCATATTTCAGTGACAAGAAATTAAAAGCACGACTATTGATAAAATTCTAGCATTTACACATCAATATATCAGAAGTAGTGAATACATGAAAAGCAACATAAGACATCAAAATTCTCGCCAAACACATGGGAAAAGACTATAATATTCTGTTTTCAGATAGTGCTGCCCAAAAGAATGAAAGATTGACAAGAGTCAATATATTGTCCTTCTCTAGATGGTGAAATCAGTGGTTTGGAGAGGAGACAATGTGTAGTTTACCTTCTACCTCATACAAATAAACCTTCAAAAAGAAGCTGGTAAAGATGGGATATTCAGCATTGACGGTTAATAAGTTTTTCTATACTTTTCACAGATGGTGAAATCTGTGTTTCAGAGAATATAGTAAACAAACAACAATAACAACAACAACAACATACCAGTGTAATTCCACAAGTGGGATCTAGGGAGGGTAGTGTGTGCGCAGACCTTACCCCTACCTTGGATGATAGAGAGGTTGTTTCCGATAGACCCTCAGCTCAAGTAAAAGCATTTCAAAAAAAGAGAACAATAGGAGAGAAGAAGACATGACAAAATGCTAAAGAAAGCATGACAAAGCATACTAAAAAAAAGGAACAGTCACTACACAAAAATAATATGATAGTCGAAATGCAAGAAACACTAAATACTAAATAGTAACAGAAATGGAATAACAAAAAACACAAGTTAGTTTATTTAGTTTCGTTATTTGTTTAAGGAGGAGGAGGAAAAATCAAGGCACAACATAATTCAATTAAAGAGGTCAAAATAGAGTATTACACTTCAAGAAAATTGATTAAAGAAGGTGAGACTGAACTAAAAACAAAGAAATGTTGAATCAACCAATGACCAAAAGACATTTGTCTCGGTGTGTGCACACACGTGTGTGTGTGCGCGAGGGATCCAAAACCTAAACCTTATTGCAGCTAATCAGAAACAGATCCCAGCAAAATGCAGCTAGTTAAACTAAAGCTTAAGTTGTAGTATCACTTCAGAAACTGTATTCCAACAACAAATGCAAAGAGGATAAGCTAATTGTCTAGAAAGAGACAAAATAAACTTCAAACCAAGTTGAGGTTGCTTCAGGTTTTGCATCAAAAATACAAACTTCCTTGATAAATATGAGAGGAACTCCAAAAGGGGCCCAATTTAAAGGCCAATTAAACAAAATAGAAACAAGAAAATGGCCTTTTTCCAAAAGTTGAGAACCAAGAAATGTAGAAAAGGATAGCTTCTTTCTAAGAAACCTCAAAACGAAGGAAAGATCTCAGAATAATACAATTCAGAATCCCGAATTCACTGTTTCACGAGGACCCAAAAGGCAAATTCCTAAATAAAGCTAATTTCCCACATATATCAAAACACCAGGCATATTCTAATATTCCCAACAAATTATTAAAGCAAGAAAGAGAAAGAAAAGGAAATAAAAATACATACTTTGAGTCGAAATTCAAAATGGGTCTTGACCTAGATAAAGATGAAGGAACAGGAAAGTCTCACAGGCAGCCTTTGGTATCTTGTTGGGTCAAAATATTGATTACAGCAGAAGATAGTAAACAACAAGTAACTTTCATCTTTTATAAAGAAACGTCAATTAAAGAGGCAGGAAAAAGAAAAGCATGTTTCAGCAGTGAATGTAAATAAGTTTTTGTTTCCTTCTCATGAAATACTCTGATCACTTGCAACCCAAGGGTTTGGTCTAGTAGTGGATGATGTGGGAGAAGCAGTGGCGTAGTTAGTGACAGGTGGCCAGTCGAACACCCTTTGTTGAAAAATTATATTATGTATATAACAAATTATACAAAGTATATAGGTCAAAATTTATTATTTATATGTATATATTAAATCTTGAACACGAAATTTTTGACTTCGAATCATGAGGTCCAAGGTCAAATCCAAGCGGAGGCAAGAAAACACTAGATGATTTCTTCTCTGTTAGAAGGAGATACCAGGTATCGGTGCCTGATGGAATAGTTGAAGTACTTACAAGCTGGCCAAGACTCCACATTATAAAAAGACACTCGGATTTACTCTCTTAATAATATATAGATCGATTTTAGCAAAAAGTGAGCATGCTTGAAGCAACTTTAGGTTCAACTTATGAGAAATTTATACATCTATGAAACTTAAGAGTTGTCTTATGAGGACTTCCCATGTTTATGATGTGTCCGGATAACAAAAATTGTGCATAGTGGGTATCATCCTTCTTTAGAACAGGACTGCATCCATTATTTATCTGGAATCCTAATGTTTTCATCATTCATACTTTTGCTTGATTTTATCTTGATCTTATGCTGTAACGCACTTGTGGGAATCAAACCACAAATTTTCATTTGGTCCCTTCTACAACCTCGGAAATGTACTACTTTTTCCCAGTTTGCACCAAATAACTACAATGTTTCCTAATGACAGAAGAAAATGCAATAACCCGAACCACCCCAGCAGATCTCGAAACAAGCCTTAGAATACTATTAACTCCTATTCTAAAATTATTAAAGGGAATATAGAAAGGGTATACAGATATGAAGACAACACATCAGGGTGTAGGATAGTTAATTTAGAGCAAAGAGAGTAGCACATAAACCTAAAGGAAAAATTAAATTAGTCCATAATTGGTAAACCCTACAAGGCTGGAGCAGATATGCTCACCTAATTTATTTAAGCTAGAATCCAAAACTGGAGCAGGTATGACTTATGTCATTGAAGGACATAATTCATTTTCCTCTTCTACCAACTTCACTCTTAATCCATGTCATTTGCTTTGATCCATTAAGAATGTTGATACAATTATCACCAAGACACCAGTCACAAGCCTTAAGACCTACCTTTATACACAGCCAAACACCAAAAACGATCTAGAACAAAAATTGGAACATTTTCCACAAAAGTATCTTTCATGAAAATACATTATATATCTTACCAAATGCAGTCCAAGCTACCAACCCAGTCATTTTCAACCCTAGTCCATGTCACCCCAAAAATATGACTACCTTTTGTTAATACACTGGATTATTTGGTTAAGTTGATGGTATCAAATAACTCTTATACTTAAGAAAAATAGTGTTTAACAGTAACTTCTAATTAGCAACTATAGTAATCTTTTATTTCACTAGAGATCTATAATTGTTCAAGATAGTATTCTTGGTATCTAAACTAACAAAAGCCTCAATTTTTCACCCACAATAAAAGTACAGCAGAAAAATCCACACCACTCACCAATAAAGTTCATGAACTCTATATCACACAAATAATAACACAAACAACCATTATTTTAGCAAAATAAGGGGAAGGTGTGTTCTGTTAAGGTATTAGTCCTAAATCCCAACCCCAAATAAAACCAAAAAAGGGAAGAAACACGCAATATAATAGCAAGGATCAGGTCCCGAAAACCTGACCAGTCAAAAGATTGGCCTAAACAAAACCACATAAAAGTCTATTCTATTTCCACAAACCAAAAAGAAGTGAAGGTTTGGGCTTTTGAAGTACAAATTTTAGCATTGTGCTGAAGTGTGTTTCGGAGTATGCAGAATCAGTATAGTGCCTAATTCAACATCACCTAACTATTATGTTTACTATAATACTATAGGGAAATAGCAAAAGCAGACATGGGTAATCATCGAAAAAGTCAACTAGTTACAACTTCTTGGATATTGTATCTTAGAGGTAGCCCAAAGTAGTGTTTACCTTCTCTTGATAACGCTCAACTGGACTCTCCACCTGCCCGGTTGAAATGACAGGCAAAACCGTCTCTTCTACTGGCACCTGATAAGACTCATACTCAGCAACAGCCTGTTCCACTCTAAAAACAGGTTCCGTTGTAAAATACAACGAAGACAAGATCTTGTTCAACTTGGATCTCAAACCAGCATCTGTAACGAAACAAAAATATAAGTATCTACAAGCAATCACCTCAATCTTAACTAAAAAAGGGATATTGCTATTAGTATACTCCCTCCTTTACAATCTATACCACATTCGTTTTCATGTTCCAAAATGACTCACATTATCTCATTTCTATACAACTTTCAAGAATACAAATATATTATTGTAAACTGTTACGAAGTTCAAAACTTTGATGAAATATTAAACTTTTTCACTATCAAGCTATCCTTTCATCGATAAGTAACAACCACATACCCAGTGTAATCCTACAAGTGGAGTTTGGACTCTAGAGAGTGTAGGGTATATGCAAACCTTACCCTACCTCCTACCTCGTGGACATATAGAGGCACAGCTCAAGTGCAGCAAATCAAAGTATTTACGATAACAGTAACAACAACGATATAAAATGGGATGAAAGGAGTAAACTTTGCACTCACAAGTAGCATCTGATTCTGGTACAATGTGCTGATCAGACTTTGTTAACCACAGCTTGGCATGCTCAATACAAGCTTGAAGGGCGTGCTTGTGTGACAAAGTAGAGTTAACAGGACGACAAATTAGTAGCTCACTAAGCATGGAGATCAAATCCAAGTCCTTCTCCGACAGCATATCCATCACATCCGTTGACTCATCTTCCGGCATGCAATCATAGTTCAAACAACAAGCCCTCTCATGCATAGCCCTTTTCCACATAGTTGAAACAAAATCGTTTTTCCCCCAATTCGCATGAGCAAACATGCTACCAAAATAAATAATGTTAAGCAAATCCTCAACCTCAACACAACTGTTATCGTCTTTTCCAGCTAATTTTTCATCGGGGGAATCCGCAGCAGAGACGAGAAGGTGTTGAGTAGCAAGGTTGATTTCTTCCGTTACAGCAGCAGCTAGTGGCTGACGAAGCTTCTCGAGCTCGTCTATGGCAGCAACAACGCTGGTTTTTGAGCGGAAAGTTTCTTCTTGCTCCTTGTTAAGGGTTTTTCCATTAGCGAGAGATTCTTCCATCTGGAGAATGCGATTGTGTTTCTTGCGGAGGGCACGGAGGCGTTTGTTGATCACGTTCAAGACAGGTCCATCGGAGGTTTCAGACGCCGCCGTGGCCTCCATCGGAAGATGAGATTAGAGCGGAGGGAAGGAAGAAGAGAAGAAAATGAAGGGATTATGCCGCCGCCGTGAACGGCGGTGTGTGGAGGGTTTGAGAAGTGGAGTGAAGTGAAGCGGCGGGAAGACTTGGGAGTTTGAGAGGAATTGGGGTTTTTGACAGTGTACTGGTTTTTCCACTTTCCTCTCAGTAACAAAACAAGATAAAAAAAAAATTTGTAGGAATAAGATGAAAATGGGCCAAAACTATGGCGGACGATAAAATTAGCCCATAAAAGTATAGTTCGTCTAATTTATTTAAGTTTGAATGGATCATTAATCTATTTACTTATTAGCTTAGTCCAACTTATTGCAGCTCGTCTAAAAAATTGAACAAATATGATATACAACAATAACATATTCAGTAAAATCCCACAGAGTGGGTTTGAGAAAGTTATAGTGTATGTAGGTCTTATCACTATCTAACTGAGGTAGAAAGATTGTTTTTGAAAGACCTCAATTCAAGTAATTAAAGAAGTAACTAAAGGAAAAACATAATAGCTAATAGCAAAGTAGTACGAAGCAAATATGTAAGGAACCATAACAACAACAACAACAACAAAGTGTAGTCACCAAAATACAATAAACCACAGATGAAATCAAATACCAAAAGTCAAATACTATATGTATATGCTAATATTACGACCAACATGTAGTTGTATACTTCCACCCAGCCAAAGACATGAATGGGCTAGTAATAAGACAACTCTCAACTACGTACTAACATTCTACCTTTATTGACGACCTTCATACCCTCATATATAAGGTCATGTCCTCGATAAATTGAAGATGTGGCATATCCTGCCTAATTACATCTCCTCAATACTTCTTCGACATACCTCTATCTTTATCAATCCCCCTATATCCAACCTCTTTACTAAGGCAATTGCACCTTTGTTATTCACGTGTTCAAACTATCTAAGCCTTCCTTCCTCATTTTGTCCAACACGATATTCACTCCCACTTCGTTCCAGATATTCGCATTCCTAATCATATCGTTCCTAGTATGCCTATGCATCCATCTCAACGTCCTCATTTCGCCACTTGCATTTTCTGAACTTGGAGTTCTTGACTGGCCAACACTTCACTTCATCAACAAAGTCGGTCTAACCACCACTCTATAAAACTTAGTTTCAAGTTTTAATGGTACCTTAATGTCACACAAGACGCCAAATGCAAGCCTCTACTTCATTCATACCGCATCAATATGATGTGTGACATCATCATTGATCTCTTCATTACCTTGGATCAAAGATCCCGAATACTTAAGTATCTTTCTCTTGGTGATAATTTGAGTATCAAATCTCACTTTTATGCATGTCTCATGCTTCACATCATTAGAATTACACTTCAAATACTTTGTCTCTACACCTACAATTTGTCGTTAACTCTTTTGCGGGTTTCTTTAATCAAAACAATGTCATAAGCAAATAACAAAAACCAAGGCACCTCACCCTTAATATGTCGTGTCAATTTATTCATTACAAAGGCAAATAGATACAACGTCAACGTAGATCCCTGGTGCAACCTCATCTTGAATGAAAAGTGTTTCGAGTCTCCACTATTTCCTTAAGTCTGAATCGCCTCTAACTTCTCTCCCATCTCCAGGTCCAGGCAGGGGTCAAACCACCCCATTTGATCCTCGGTCGGTCATACAACGTCTTCTTCTTCCTCTCCCTCTTAATCCTCATGTCCATCACCAGTTTATGTTTAGTAAGATTCCTACTTGGGATAACCTTGCATTCCTTACAAAGACCTATATCACCGTTCGAAATGAGTGAGTAATCAATATGAGTTCTGACCGTGCTCTATTAAGGTAATCAAGTGGTCCTCTTTTTCTTTTGGAAAGCATGAATTTGCTATAACCAACTCAACAGCTTTAGCAAAATCTAGAAGTGACGTTGCTCCTCCACCTCTAACCCCAAAATCTAAACCTCGATGCACACCGTCAAAATCGCTAGTGATTGACGCAATACGATCATTGAAATTTCTAGCAGTGGATATCTTCTCGAAATGTGGTATATCCCTCACCACCTCATCCAAATCCTCCTAGAGGCGTTTTTTAACTCCTCTAAATCCACTTGCAACGCATAAGCACTATCATGTTCAAAGTAGTGCTACATGAAATATATATATATATGATCCTCCAACAATTGTTTTTTTTTTTTTTTTTTTTTTTTTTTTTTT
>JAJONR010013918.1:0-10731 GCA_029582245.1 Solanum etuberosum
AACCAAGCTAAGTATCTTTCCCTTATTAACAACCATAGATATGACGGTTTGCCGTATTTCTTCCTACATGACCAATTTCTGATCAACCTGAAGAAAGAATGGTACAGAAGTTCAGGTAACAAAGTAATGGTATAACAAGGTATTGATTGACTTACTGATCTCAAGGAAATTTTAAGACTTGTAGGGGATGCTTTCTTCAGCGATTGAATGGTTGAAGAGATCCAGTCATCCTTCTTGTCCAAAGCCTCACTTTCCTATTAAAAAATCATGCAAAGTTCTTACACAGTATTTTAGTAACTTATATTATCAGAACTTTACAAAGTAATTTCACCACAGAAAAAAGAGGATACATCAAACGACCATCCATCCCCAAACTTACAAGAGTAGATATGATTTCTTCAATTGTCCTTTGAGAGAAACAGCGATTAATAATCTTCATCCTACATGCATAAATACCATTGGAAAGAGGTTATGAAATTCCAAAGACTACAGGTTTGTTTTAATTGAACAATATTTTTCCTAGAGACAATTGAAACTTTGAAATGCTATCCATCATCTTAAGCTTCTAATAACGAAATAAAGTAGAGGAAAAATAGTCTAACAACAACAGGAAGAAAAATAACATGAGAGCAAAATAAAAATAAACGGCATAGATGATGACTTCTGTGATATGCCATCAATATTAGAAGGTCAGCTTCCAATAAATCAGCAAGAAAACAAACATCATAATAGAGATACTAAATGAGCTTACTTGTGATAAGGACTTTCTTCTTTCAACTTTGGTATGTGGGAAAAGCGACTAATGATAGCAGATATAGCATCTGGATCACTCGTATTGACTTTAATTAGTGCTTGTTCTAAAAGTGGCAATTTCTGTGAACAGAAGGAAGAGACAAAGGATTCAAATTAGATCAGAGACAGGAGGAATTGACGAATAAACAAATATTATGCAATTTGATGTATATCAAGATCAATGAACCACATTTTAGTTATGCCAATACAACTCAGGAAAGGCCTTCTACACCCACCCCCAAAGCAAATTATAGCTCAAAAGTCTACTAGTGGCTAAATGAAGATTCCACAAATCCATCTCAAGCATGGCAGAATAAATCCAAATTCAAAACAAGCATGTTTAGCTTGGAACTGCAGGGAAAGGTAATTTAGAAATCACAGAGAATTTTTCTCCAAGTACTTCAAATTCATATTTGTTGGTACCCAATTACCGTAAAAAAATCAATGTGCACATTGTATTCTTCATGATACATCTATAAAGCTCTATTAATTAATTTAATTACTATTTCGGAAAAGAAAGAACAGAAAAGTAATTATTACGGGCATGAAACTACTGATCTTGCTGCTGCCGCAACCAAACTAAGTAGAACATTTTGCAGATAACAGCATAGTCAATTGGAGGTTTAACATCGAGCACATACCTTATCTAGAATACATTGGCTAAAGTGCAACTCAAAATTAAGAACCATGCTCCCAATTAGATGATAAGATGAAATGTCATAAGAGAACATAACTAAAAAGATTTATAAGACCTGTATAGCAGATAGCAGATAAGATTACCGTCTTAATACCATAAGCCTGACATCTTCAGATAGACAGTGGACTGGCAATTTAGTTCTTACATGTAAAGGGGCATATCAGTGTTGCCGTTATGATAACATACTGACCAGTTTACACATAATAGTAACAGAAACCTAATTGATATCCTATAGAAGCAATTGTAAATGGGAAGAGCAAGCTGAAAATTGAAGTAGTATACATTCGATGATACAAAGTGGGTTGCAAGACCACAAGCAAGCATTTCAGCTCCATCCAACCTAGAACCAGTAAGACCAGCATATTCCCCTGCCAAAGAGTATAAGAAATTACTAAATGGAAAAAAACACCGTACAAATTCTCTGGGCATCACTGACAAAGTAGGAAATGGTCTTCCGCAATAAAAGCAACATAATCAGAATAATAAATTCAGGGAAGAAAAGGAAGGATCATATTTCTAAATAAAATCGGGTATAATTCATTCAAACATTTCAGCGATTTATTAAAAAACCCAATTTTAAAATATCCTTGTAGAGAGATTATACATGTCTTCAAAGTATATTTTACATTTGTGATGATTAAAGAAATTCAGGAATCTTCATGAAAAGTTCAAAACTAAGGCAGATTTCTATAATAACTTAAACTTAAAAATTCAGCATAACTGTGAAAACTAAGGCTCACTGTGAAAAAGTTTTATAGACACTTCTATGTGAGAAGGATTGACCTTAGTTTGTGTAAAGAGTGCAATATTACTTTTAATGGGGTAACATGATCAATGGATGGCAAATGGTGAAAAGCAGATAAAAATGTCCAGAAAACTCAGAATATAAGAGAAGATGCACCACAAGGCACATAATTGCTGCTGCTTTAATCCATGAGGAATGTGCAGCAAACTTTTGAACACCTTCTTCAGGAGCAAAGGACCTATCTTCTGCTTTTAATTCTTTTAACTAATTTTGATTTTAAGGATATCGTGGATTTAGCAGCAAAATAAATGCTAAGTAGCTGAGCTAACATTTCTCTTAAGATAACCTCAACTCAACTAGTGGAGCTCGAGGAACCAGGTAGTCACTTAAATTTCAAACAATGAAAAGTAGCAGAAAACTCCACAATGAAACTTGAGTGTATTAGAGCAATAGCAGTAATTTTTCTCTTATAAATATGAACAATATAATGTGGCTAGTGAAATTACCAAAGAATCCTGGAAGTCTTGATAAAAAGTAAGAGGCACCTACATCAGGAAAGTGTCCCAAATCTGTTTCAGGCATAGCAAATACCTACAGAGAAACATACATAAATATTACATTGGACATGAAGTTTCTGGCATCCAATTACATATAGCAACCAGTATGAATAAGGTACGAATTACTGCCTGAGAAAAATAAACCCTCAATGCAAATCCAATGTACAAACTTAAGCTCATGAAGATTTACAGTTTGTATGGTTTTCCTCTAACTTTGCTCTGGTTATGCTAGAGCCTCTTTTTATGAAGAAAGGTAAAAATAAATAAATTATGACGGCTCTGAGACATAGGACATAGTACAAAAAGTTCTGCTGGATTTGAATCCTTCAATTCAAAACTGTAAGAATTCCAAGAGCTATTTGCTACAGCTATTCCACATGAACATTCGTATATTGGTTTAATCCCTAAAAGAGAAGATATAAATAGACTAATTTGAAGCAAACCACAAAGAATGTGGCAAAGATCAAATACAAAAGGGTAAACAAGACAACGAGATTAATCTACTACTCAAGTAGAGGCAATACCGACTTTTCTGTTGCAACTCGAAATCTACCATGTATAGAAGCACCAGCTCCGCCTCCCATGACAATTCCATTAAGGATGGAAACCTTCAATGGATTGTCCAAACAAGATTAAGGAAAATTTCAACGGAAGTTATATCACAGAACTAAAATTAGACATAATTTAATTTAACCTGGGTTTTGCTATACGTTGCCATCACATAGTTCAAGGTGTACTGCTTTAGGAGAAAATTAGCACCGATTTTCCAGTTACCTGATAAGCATGAGTAAATAAATATGTTCGAGAAGTCATCAAGAGTTAGTGAGACAAGGTTCAAAACTCTGTGGATAATGGGTCTACCTCTCTAGCCTTCCACAACTTGAATACCAGGCTTTTATTTGCAGCAAAGGTTTGAATCTGTAACATGCGCGTAACCCACACGGCATGTGTTGTGCGCTTAGCACTAGACTAAAGTCTTGGGGGCCATTTGTAGTGATATTTTAAAGTTTTCTTTGATTTTGGGATACTTGGAAAGAAAGGGCCTACTATTTTTTGCCTCCCTTTTGGACTTGAACCCGAGACCTCATTATTCTCCTCTCACTTCATTGACCACTAGGTCACACCCTTGAGTGGACATTAACTGCTACTATATATTGATTGCTAAAAACCTTATCTCTCAGGAAAGAGAGAAACAAGAGGGAGTTGGCCAAAACTAGTACAAAGATATTGACTTGGATAATAACATCTGAGCTTATGAGATTGAAAGAAATTACTTGAGGAGTTAAACTTCAGATATAGATTGTGTTTGACAAGATATTACCAATTTAGCAAATACTTACCAGGACTCTGAAAAAAAAGTGAAACATCACCACCAGCACAGAAAGCCCTTCCGTGTCCCTGGAAAATGTTGATACAAGAAAAGTAGTAACAAGAAAAGCACTATATACAGGGGAATTTAATAGAACTTTGAAGCATACAACCAGAGCTTGAGACTAAAACCATAAACCATAAAACATAAAACAACATATACTACTGAAAAATCACTATTTTCCCATTGAAGTTCCCCACCTTTTTTTTTTTTTTGTGACAAGGGAAACCCGCAGCCGCTACCCTTTGGGTGCGCACAGGGTAAAACCCCCGCTTCTATGCAATAGCTCGCAAACAACATTGGACAGGTAACCCGCACTAGGCAAGCCCGGCGCGACGAGCTCGACCCAGAAGGCAAACCCCTTGCTTTCGCTGGCAAGGGGTTTCGAACTTGAGACCTCCAACATGGAAGTCCCAAGCCCAAACCACTGGGCCACCCCGAAGGGTAAGTTCCTCACTTAAAAATGCTCAGTGGTTATTCCCACAAGATATTTGATTGCATCGGTGAGAAAAGAAAAAATAGTAGTGTTTTCATATGGAAAAATTAGGAAGCTTTCCAATATTTCAGCGAGAATCTATTTCCCACCATACATTTCCCCAGTGAGCTGGTTCAAAGGGAAAATCATATTCTAAAACACAAATTTTCCATTGATTTGCAATGGGAAAAACCTCGTTTTATAGTAGTGAAAAAAGTAAGATACATAGTTGTGAGAAATATATGAGAAAAATATTATTGAATTGTGTATCTAAATTGTTACATTGAGACCCTATTTATAGACACTACATTGGAATCATTTTCCAACTAGGATTCCTATTCCTATTCTTATTCCTATTCCTATTCCTATTCTAAGTAGGAATATATATATTTATTTCTATTCTAACACTCCCCCTCAAGCTGGTGCATACAAATCATATGTACCTAGCTTGTTACAGATGTAATTAATACGAGGACCTGTAAGGGACTTGGTGAAGATATCTGCAAGCTGATCATTTGACTTCACAGATTTCGTAACAATATCTCCTGAGAGTATCTTTTCTCTGACAAAGTGACAGTCAATCTCAATGTGCTTAGTCCTTTCATGAAACACTGGATTTGATGCGATATGAAGGGTCGTTTGATTATCACACACAAGTTCCACTTATCGATTTCGCCAAATTTTAGTTCTCCCAGCAACTGTTTGATCCAAACTAGCTCACAAGTTGTTGCCACCATTATTGGATGGTTGATTAGGTTGAGGCGTTGAGCACCATATGCAACTGGTGGAGATGTTTGTTTACTTGCGCGATTTCGAAGGAACTCATTATATTCCTTTAGAACACTAGGATCATAACTGGGCGGTGGACCATGCAAAATATAACATATATCACGAGTGTGTCCAAGTTTATGACAATGACTACACTTGGATCGAGGTTTCCCAAAACGCCCTCCCCCTCGCCGATTCTCCGTAGACTGATATGTACGCTTTTCTATGGTTTGAGATGCGAGAATAGAGAAGTCAACAGTGGGTGATGAAACTACTCTATGACTGGGAGGTGCAGCAAGACGAAGTAGACGAGAGAATAATTCATCGATTGTAGGAACTGTAGGGCTAGCTAAAATCTGATCACGCACAGAATCATGGTCAGGAGGAAGTCCAGCAAGAGTAAGAACTAGAAACAATGTTTGTTTGTCTTCTTGTTGTTTTTCCACATTCGTAGTGACTGGCATCAACGTGTCAAATTCCTCCATGACTGCCTGTACCTGTCCCAAGTAAGTAGACATATCGGATTCTTATTTCTTTAAGTTGGTTAACCGAGATATCACATCATAGAATCGAGATATGTCATTAGTGTATAAAACACGAGCCTTTTCCCAAACTGTATAACACGTCTGGAATAGGCGAAACAAGGGCATCAATTTGGAATCAATAGAACGCCATAGGAGACTACATAATTGAGCATCTATTGTCTCCCATTGTGCTTTGGCTTTTGCATCTTCCTCACTAGTCTTTGCCTTTACATCTACCACATAAGTCTTGTTCGTTAAGTGATCTTGGACACCTTGACCCTTGCACCACAACTCAACCGAGGAAGCCCAAGATAAATAGTTTGAACTTCCCAATAAAAGTTCTGAAGTGATTATAGGGCTAGAACTTCCAATCCCCATATTTTTGGAACCAAAAACATCACACCCAAAAGACATTATGCTAAATTTGTCTTGGAAACAACAAAAAAAACTTGATTATAGAGATCTAATTGTCGAAAAATTCAAATCTCGAAGAAAAGTCGCCGGAAACAACCTGGAAATAGCCGGAACCCTAATTTCAGCGATCAGATCTGGTCAAAAACAGTATGGGTCTGGTCGGAATGGCTGGAGGATCCCAACAAACAAAAGATTTCTCAAAAAAATTGATCAGAAAAGCCCTCACGCGCCGGCGCGTGAGCCAGATCTCGCCGGAAACTACCACCTCCGATCGGCGCGTGAGAGCGCGTGGGGTGATGTTTTCCGTTGATTCTGGCTGGGGTTTGGTCGCGGGAGCTTTCCGAGCCTCGTGGTGGTGTTGGTTTTCGCACAACACCCACAAAAAGAAAAAATAAAAAATCAAACCCAACAACCACCGGAAATTGACATAAACATACAGTGACTTGTTTGTTCTCACCAATGCTATGATACCATGTAAACATATGGCACCTGGACCTAACTCAACCCCAAAAGCTAGCTCATGAGGGGAGGTTTTTTCAAATCCATATAAGGAGACCAAATTTCCATCCCTCTACCGATGTGGGACATCTTAACATTCCCATGCACGCCCAGACCTCAACTGTAGCGTGAACACTTCTAAATGGGGGTCCATCATCGGTGAACAACAAATTGGAATGGGTCTGGCCCTGATACCATGTGAGAAATATATGAGAAAAATATTATTGAATTGTGTATCTAAATTGTTACATTGAGACCCTATTTATAGACACTACATTGGAATCCTTTTCCAACTAGGATTCCTATTCCTATTCTTATTCTTATTCCTATTCCTATTCTTATTCTAAGTAGGAATGTATATATTTATTTCTATTCTTACAATAGTCTTACAGGCAATAATAACTACTTAATACAATTTCTCACAGACTCTTGATTTTATTTAAACAAAATCATTTTGGTGAACAGTTTTTTGATAATGTGGATTGTTCCAATTGCCAAGAAACATAAGCCTAATGTATGCCGAGGATCAAGCCAAACACTAGATTGGTCAGAACCAGTGAGATGCCAAAGAGAGGTAGCTGATTGGCCAGCTTTATCCTTACTCGCCAAAGCTATGAGGAGAAGAACTTTCTTCCCAGTGTCAAGAGACGAGACAGGGAGCAAGCTGAAGTTCTTCAATAAGAAATAAGATTTGAATAAGGCAATTCAAAATCAATGCAACTCTGCCTGCATGTAGTTTCTAAATATTTATGTAGGCAAAATCCATCATCAGGTTACCAAGAAGATCGTCCTAATATTGAAAATACCTTTAATATTATCATCTTCACATTCGGATCTTCTTCACTAGCATAGAAAAGTTCCGTAAGCCGAGATATCTGGACAAACAAAAGTTTGAGGGAACAATTATCACTTATAACATGTAATCATATGTCAAATCAATTTCATTAGAAAACGAGATATTTACTCAAATATCCTGTGAAACAAGGATTGTATAACTAAAAAGCTCACTTTTTCACCAAGTAAATATAATAAGAATTAACCTATTCCTTATAATTGCATGAGCAAGCAACAGATTCAAACTTGCTTTTGAAGTTCCATAGTGATTCAATGTTATTAGGTACCCTTTTTTTCTTTTTAATAACAAAAATATTGTTTATAGGCAAACCAAAAACCAAAACATCATTAGACCAACTTAATGAAGATTCTATAACAAAGTTGCATGTCAGTACATCCTTTAACTAGTACAGTAAACAAAAAACATCCTAAAGTATTTGAAATTTCATAAGTTCCATTTTCTGTCAAACTCTGTTAGAAAACTAACAAACCACATCATGTACAAGTCTCGTGACTCCAAAAGCTCTGGTCCCCAAAATCAGTCCGATATGAACGTTCGATAACGCCCTTTAATCTTATGGTCTTGAACATGTTATTAAGATATATATAGCGTACCAAAATGATCTTTAATATTATGGTATGTTAAAATTGAAGATTTGTCAAATTAGGAAAGAGGGTTGTTTTTTAAACGTAATACAAATAAATCTAAACAAAGCTCGTTTAAGATAAATACTTTTAAAATATATTTTGTTGATTACATAAGAAGAAAAAAAATCAAGAAACCCACTTAGTATTTTTCAAGAAAACGTCAGCCTTCCTACCGCTTTGATGAGAAACTGGAAAAAATGATCAAACAAGAAACTAAATCAAATCATGTAGTAATAGCCAGACTTAGTTGGGCAATTTTTTGAATGGAGAGAGTTACGACGACATTGATACGAATAGGCAATAGCCAGCCGGAGTAATTTTAGGATTGCTTACATAGAAATCGCCGGTCGTGATGCCATTGATCGGAACCCTAGATCCGGATTACGAACCGGATGATCAAGAAAACAACATATTGAATCTTAACCCGAACCCGTCTGAGGATTTGGATTCGGATACGGATACGGATACGGATAAGGATTCGGCTGCTGGTCAAAAGGGTCTCTTTTTGGTACTTGCCCAGTTACCCGACTACGACACATTTTACCGTTTTTCATTTTCCTTATTAAACCATCTCCGACCCACTTTTATAACTCTTTGGGTGTGTTTGGGAAAAAAATTATTACGTATGAGGCACAATTAGTACTAGTTGTAAAGGGATATTATTTTATTAATATTATATCTTAACCTGTGAGGGACCATTCTTTATTTTCCATTTTGGCATTGTTTCTCTTTCTTACTTTTCACTTTCCCCCTTTTTCTCATTTTTTGTTTTCTTAGAAATCTAATTTGAAACCAATTTGATTACTCATTCACTTTGTATAAATTAAAATAAATTTTTTTTTAATTATTTATTTTAATAGTAAATATTTCTAAAAAATAATTATTTTTATCATTAAATAACTACATAAGATATCAATGATTAAATTTTACATTTTAAAAATATTATTAATAAAACTAGTTATATATATATAAATGAAACACTTGTTATTAAATTACACATTAAATATTTAGAAGTTATAAACATAGAAAGCATGGTTATGATTATTATTATTATTAGGTGTTTGACTATAAAATTTATATATGTTTTAACTGTATTAATGAAATATATGCAGTTAGAGTTGAAAATAGAGTTATGTTTTATTTTTCAAAAAAAAATATTCAAAATAATGTTCATATTATACATAAATAGAATTTCAAAAGTGAAAAGTGAATTGAAAAAACACATTATACGAACATATTTTCCAAATTTAAAATATACCTTCAAAAAGAAAATGTTGTGTTTCAAATTTTCATGGTCAAAAATCAATTTTTAAATAAAGTGAAAAATTATTTTATAAATAATTTTTTATGCTTAAATGAGTCCTAAAAGTAGAAGTTAAAAAAGACACGAAATATGAAGGCGAATATTTTTAAAGTAATAAATAAAAAATGGAAGAAAAAGAAATAAAAATAATTTTAGTGGTTAATTTTCATGACATAAGTGACCATTCAAAGAATTAACTTGAATTTCTTTTTATGCTCATAAGTCATAGCCTTTAATTATATAATACTGAAAATTATAATTTGAAAAATATACTCTATTAAAACAAATAAGTAAAAGAATAATAATTATTTTCATCCGCATAAATTAAGGGAAAAGTGAAATTGATTTTAAAATAAAATTAAATAAAAAAACATAAAACGAGAAAATGAAGAAAGAGAAGAAGATAACTAATACTAGTTGTGCCTCACTCATAATAAAAAAATTCGTGTGTTTGGTATCAAGGAAAATATTTTCTTGGAAAACAAGTAAATTTCTAATTTATTTTATCATATTTGGTTGGTAAGTAGAACATATTTTCTGAAAAAAAAATTTTAATGTTTGGTTGGTGAATGAAAAATATTTTTCAGAAAATATCTTTTATTTTTGGCTTGAGACTAAAAAAAATCTCTCTAAGAAAATAATTTCTGATCCGAAAATCAACCCTGATAAATCTAGGACCCGACACCAACACCAAACTAGGACAAGACCCCGATGACCGTTCCAAAATTCAACCCTGAGATCTGACCCAGGACCTGACATAATTTTTTTAAGGAAATTTTTTTTGACGGGGTCGCTGGGGTTAGGGAGGTGGCGGCTGGGGTAGGGGTGAAATAAAAATATGAAATTTTTTAAAATTTGAAATATTTTTCTAAAACAATTTTTAATTTTTTTTTTTGATTGGGTTGGCCTGGGTGGGGGTGGCGCGGGGGGAGGGGGATAGGGATGGGGGTGGCATAAAAAATGAAATTTTTTCAAATGTGAA
Organism: Solanum etuberosum; assembly: GCA_029582245.1. Taxonomy (NCBI): domain Eukaryota; kingdom Viridiplantae; phylum Streptophyta; class Magnoliopsida; order Solanales; family Solanaceae; genus Solanum; species Solanum etuberosum. Next base: position 10,607 of record JAJONR010013918.1, read on the forward strand.
ATATTTCCCAAAAATATTTTTTTCTTAAAAAATAATAATTGACGGGAATAGCCTGGGTGTGACCGGTGGTGGTGGTGGGGGGGGGGGGGGGGGTTGGCGTAAAAATGAAAACATTTTAAATTTGA
>JAJONR010013919.1:0-14859 GCA_029582245.1 Solanum etuberosum
ACACACATATATATATATATATATATATATATATATATATATATATATATATATATGCACACACACACATTGTATTGGAGTATTGAAATTTAATCAGTGATTAATTTATAATTAGTTATTAAAATATGGAGTATTTAAATGAGAATAATATATATTCAACCTTGTTTTTCATTGTCTCACCTCTTTTTTTCCTTTCTTAATCTAGAAATTCATGTTCATACTATCCTCTATTGAATATAATTTGATGACCGACACAATTAGTTTCTCACAAATTTGTATTTTATTTATCAAAGTAAGGACCTGCTTTGGTCTTAAGAATTTTACACAATATTCTTGCACACGTGTCTAGCAATTCTCTCTTATCTCATTCATTTGTCGTTTTCTCTCTTGCTTTCTTTTCACTTGCTTTCTTACTTGGTTGGTTACAACTCAAATGAACCATTTCTACTCTATTCCAGTATATTCTTCCAACTACTTAATTCTAGAACTGCCCTTCTAGAATATTTCTAGACTTCTCTCTCTAGACCACTCATTCTAAAGATGTTCCTTCAATTCTCTACAACCCCGAAATATTCTAGATTTTTCTTAAAGTATCTTAGATATTAATTAAGTTGCTGATAAACTTTTAACATCTTTATGTCAAAAAAACAAAAATAATATATTTATGTCAAAATGTTCCTCCATTTTGTGTGATCTTGCACCCTCAATTTATATCAATTTGGCTATAAAATGACATTCTATTCATTATTAAAATTCATCAACTAACACCAATACTAAGATTCATCTTTCTAATACTATCACTAATACCATGTCAGTCTTTTCTTGTTATGATCCTGATCCTGACGTGAAAGAGTTTGTCAAAATGTTCCTCTATTTTTGTGATCTTGCACCCTCAATTTATATCAATTTGGCTATAAAATGACATTCTACTCATTACTAAAATTCATCAACTAACACAAATACTTTACTCATCTTTCTAATACTATCACCAATACCATGTCAGACTTTTTTTTGTAATGATCCTGATGTGAAAGAGTTTGATTATGGTGATACGCCTAGTTCTAGTTCAGATAAATAAGATGTACAAAAGGATAATGGCTTTATATAATCTTCTCCAAAATTATCTTATCGTCCTTTTTTTTCTTTTTCCCAACAAAGGTGACTCTTAAATTTTACTTATGTGTTAAGGTCAATTATTTAGTGTGAGAATAAATTTAGAGATGAATTAAGGTCACAAGGATTCCCTAGCACAAAGTTGAGTTGAAAGCTTCCTTACCGATTAAGTTTTAATATAAGATTTACTTAGGTCAACTTCAAGTGATCATATCTCTTAGAATATGAAAAGTTGTGTGGCCCATAGCCTATCAAATTAAAGGTGTTTGAGTCTTTTTTCCAATGCCACCAAGTTTGCATCATTTGCAGTTCGGAGTAATAAGTTATACCCGCTTTAATAGACAATGTCTTGCCACGCACCGACCGAGGCAATTTCCGTGCGGGCGGGCGCCGAGGCAGCAGCCACTGCCTTCATGCGCGGTTGGCTTCACGCCTAAGGCATTTTACATGTGGGCGCGCAGGTGTTTGGGTTTTTAAAAAATCCCAAATACGTAGTTCACCTCCCTAGTTCATAAATTTACCCTAGAAAGAGAAGTTTTCAAGAAACTAACTTCCTTCAAGGTTCATCCATCATCCAAGGTAATATTTTACCATAGAACTTCATAATTTCTTCATTTTAATACGAATTATTATTTCCTACTCATAAAATTCATAGATTTTCAAGAAAGCTCCGATCAATAACTCATCTCTAAGGTTCAAGAAACAAATTGTTGCCATCTTTTCATACAAAGATCTCACCTTTCTACAAAAATTTCAGCGTATAAGGTATGTATGGTCATTATAGTGTTGCATTAGTTCATCCTCACGCCCTACATCTCAGTTCAATCTGTAGCAAGTTGAATCTAGTGTTCTACCCTCAGTTTTATGAAATTCTTGATATGAGTTATATTCTTGTTCTGAATTCTAAATTCTTATATTATGAGATTGCAATATTATGTGCATTGATATCCTTGAGTTGTTATTCATGCTTATATTTCACATGAATCCTACTTGATGAGATTTTTATTGAAATTCTTTATGCATTATTTTTATATATACATTTCAGTTCAGTATTTATGTCACACCCCGAGGCTACCCCCTTGATGTAAATACGGGACCTAGGATCACGAATGACCCCAAGCTAACCCTGAGCTGGCATATCATAAGCAAACTTAAACAAATACTGTGCGGAAGCTAAAAACATGAGATATCTGAAATGATGGGGAATACCCAATACTGTCTGAATATAAAGAAACTATGAGTTTAATAGAAACTGAAAGATTAAACTCAAAACTAAAGCTGAATCTAGAACTATGTCTGAAATAAGCCTCTAACTGACTAGAGATGCTGGGACATGCCCCCAGCTAACTTTAAAAAATACTGAAAATTGAAATGAAAAGACTAAATATAGAAACATGTCTATTGTCCTCGAATCATGAGGACTCACCACTCAAGCTGCTGAACTGGAGATTGGGAACCGATCTATGCGTGATCTGGATGCTGAGGACCTGAACCTACATCACGAGAAGATGTAGCATAGAGTATGCGTCAGTACTTGGAAGGTACTGAGCATGCATGATAGAATAAAGTTGAACAACATATAACTGAACAAAGGATACTGAGCAATAGTATAATCTGAACATGATAAAGATACTGAGATATACTGAATATAACTAAACTGTATGCAATGACCAAGTACATAACATGCTAAAATTGAATACTGAAAATGCAACTAGTAACCTGGTCAATACACTAGAATCTGACTGTGGGAGCTACTATTTACCGACATAAAATCACATGAGCTAAATGTGGAGTCCGATGTATACGTCCCATCGAGAGGACCCAATATACCTTGCCAAGGGTATAGAGGCATGACTGGCGTGATCACTAAGTATAATGCCCACAGATGGAACTTAACCTACGGAGGCACGTAGTTCTGGGACTATGAGGATGACTGACCCTAGTCCAACTTGGATAGAATGTATAAAATATCACATAATTGAAATAACTGGATAGCTCAAGATTTTGAGATGCTAACTGAAAATGCAACATTAATGTACTGATAATGAAACATTTGTAAACTGATGCATGTATATCTGTATAAATTGACCTAGCAAGTGTAATTCATGAACTAGACGAATCTACACCACTAGGGTTCTGAATTTCATGCAAGGAACTAAGCAACAATATGATAATCTGATTTGGATCATTCTAATAGCTAAAACCCAATAATTTCTACATTCAAGAAAACCCTAGGTCTAGATAATATGAAGGGAATCAAGATTCTGACTGAAATCTAGGGACCTCATAGGTGAAAGGAACCCACTAGTGAACTCCCACATATCTGGTGATGAAATTCACGAAGAAATTTTTCGATTTCGGGGCTGGAACTGAAGAAAACCTTGCTGCGAGTTCTTGAGGGACTGCTCGACTTTTCTCTCTGTTTTGCTCTAAGTTTCACTTGATAGGGTAAGTTCTAATTTAGTTTCTAGGCTAAAACTGACCAAAACTACGTAGATTAGGGGTCCAACGCATAGGGAAAAGACCAAACGACCCCTGACTTAAAAGCTGACGAGGCTAACCATGGGCCCCTCTGACGGACCGTCAAGCCGGTCGTGGTCCTTGGTCCAGTAGATGCTGGTTTCTGGGACAGCTTCCACGGGCTCCACCACGGTCCGTCGTCAGGACCACGGCCCGTGAAGGGTCCCGTGGTCTGGCGTCTGGGCCTGGTAGACTCTGCCTGGCTCCTATGAGTGCTAGTACGGCCCGTGAAGGGCTCTGTGGTCCACCTCTGCTGAGAAGGGTCTGAGTCCACGGGCAGGTCAACGGACCGTGGTCCCTCTCACGGTCCGTGAACCCTGTCGTGGTTCACTGGGTCAGGTATTTTTCTGCTGCATTTTCTAAGTCTGGTTTCCGAGGTATTACAATTTACTATTATTGCATTCCTTCGGTACGAGCTTAAATGATTTTAATCATGATTTATACTATATTTCAGTTGAGTTACTTTAAGTCTTTCAGTTAAGTTATTTGTGCTATTCAACCCTATTACATACTTGTACATTTAATGTAATGATGTCATTTGACCTGCATCGTTTGATGGTGCAGGTTCAGGTACTTCGAATCATCAACAAGAGATCCGTTGAGATCACATCATCTGCTTATCAGCTTTTGGTGAGGCCTCCTTGCTTTTAGAGGACTCTAGTTTTATGATTTGTTAGTAGTAATGCTTTGAGGTGTCATGGATTTTTTTTCGACACCTATCTTTATACAGTAGCTTCATAGATAGACGGTCTATGTCAGTCTTGCAGTATTCAATTTTAGATATTTTATTTAAAACTTTATGTTTAATAATCATTATTTTCAGATAATTTTAACATTTAATAAGCCGTTTTTAAATAATTCTTCAATTTTGATGCTTGTGTATGCTTAAGTTAGTCTTCCGCTTGTAGTCAGCCAGAATGAAGGTTCACTTGGGGACCAACAATGGTTCTCAAGTGTCGGCCACGTCCATGGTGTAAACTCGGATCGTGACAAAAGAAGATGATGGGGAGGAGGAGAAAGACAAGGAAGAGGAAAACAAAGAGGAAGAAGATAGTTATAAGCGACGATGATGGAAAAGATGTTTAGTTTATCTAGCATTTTATTGTAATGCTTCCCATCCCTCTATTATCCTTAGTTTTCTCTTCTAGTACATTTTTATCTTAGTTTTCATTCTAGTTAATTTTATTTTTCTCTCATTCACTTTATGTTTTCCCTTCTAGTTAATTTTATTTTTCTCTCGTTCATTTTTTTTTAGAGTGGTTGATGAATTTATTAAGTGAGCTCACTTTTGTTTTCTTCTATTTTGGTTCCTTTTATTTTCTCTTTTATTTTACTTTAGAGTTCTTGATGAATTTATTACACTCGTATAAGCGGTTTACTAGATAGAATACGGCTTATGATGAGCTCACACCAACCATAAAGAAGAGCAAGATAAAATATTTATTTTTTCCATACAATTGGTTTGGTGTAATTATTTCACATATAGTTTGGTATTTCATTTACAACAATTATAATATCCAGTTAGATATAGACAAAATGATGTGATGCCTATTTTTTGTTCTACCTTTCTTAATTTTTTTCTCATTTTAAAATTAATTGTGATATTGTTAAAAAAAATCACTCTTAAATCACTTAATTACACTTCTTAAATCCCTATTAGTATAATTCATTGCTTAGTTATTAGGATAAATTACTAACGTACACACCCTTAGTTAACATATTCTCAATATTTCCCTACTATTTCAGAAAAATACAAAATTCCTACTTTTCCCCCAAATCAAGTTTGCCGGATACATTATTGTTGAACTCCAAACCACGTTTTCCATTCCTAAAATCTCTCCCCATAATCAAATCAGTTATCACATTCAAATCAATTTGAATTTCAAACGATTTCTCTCTCCATTCAACCGATTTCAAAGCTGCAATTAGGTAGTATCCTCTTCTTCAATTTGCTTCGTATTTTTTTTTTTTGGGGTAATTTCATCATTTTTGGCTGATACATTATGGATCCTCCTTCGTTTAGTTTTGGGATTACCCAAATAGTTACACTTACACCTAACACTAATCGAATTTTTGATTCTGAAGATCCCAACTTTATACCTTCTTCCATTTAAGGAATTTTGTAGAGCATGTCATATTCAACCAGTAGTAGTATATGTCTTTGGTTCCTGGTCAATGTTAGTGACCGAACACTATTTTATTCTAAATCATAACCATTGTAGATAGATATGAGACTTGAAGACATTGAATAAGATGATCTCTACATTCAACTCCTCATATATCTTTTGTCTATATTGTTTCTTGTAATATATTACTTATATTTTACAACATAAAAGTTGTATTAACATTTGAGTTGCTAATTAAGTTTATGGGACAATTGTCAAGAAAGTTCTAATACTTTACACTTGTAAATCAATTGAAATACTACCTTATATAATTATTTATTTGAATAATGCAATTTCTAATAATTAAAGAGTTGGAATCAGGTTAGGGTTACACGTTTTCCTTGGCTAAGCAGGAATGGAATGAAGAATAGATGGTTAATAAATACCTATCTTCTTTCTTCTAATTGAAGAGAATTTTTTATTTGTTTTCTCACTCGTTTGGTTTGGTTTGGTTTTAAAATGGAGAAAAGAATTGGTCACCCAATGGACAAGAAGGGTGAAGTACGTAATGGGCAAACCTTTTCCTCTTCTCGACCCAAATTCTTGAATCTACTAAGGGGCAAAGAAGAACATACGATTTTTAATCACTACTCTGAACAGGGACAAGTGCAAACTATATACTAGTAAAAGGCCCCCGGGATATGGAAACCTACCCCCAAACACAAGTCAATTTTTGATGCCAACAAGAGACACATTGGAAACATCAAAATATCGTGGTACTACTATTACAACATCGATGATGGTAGAGGCAAATCGTCATCGAGAATGACAAAGAGTGAGTGGCAGATAAGAGAATATTATCTCGCATCTAAATATCTGCCCCCAAACAAATTTGAGAGACAAAATGTTTTATTAACCATGATGATCAAGATCAACGAACCAAAAGATAATAATAATAATGACAACGAAGGGAAATCTGCGCCACAAGTTGATCACCAGCAGATTATGCATTCTTTTCATAGTCTTCAACTTCAAGAAAAACAGCCCTAACTGTTGTTTAGAGCCTGTTTGGATGAGCTTATAACTTGTTAAGTTTCTTTAGCTTAAAAGCATTTTATTTATCAGCCCTAACTGCTGTTTAGTTATGGTTAGTTTAATTCTACTTACAACTTGTGTGGTAAACTAAGGTTTCTTAGTCTTTTGTGATCTAATCTCTCGTCCCTAAGCTTTGCAAAAGCTTGATGCATTCTCATGAAACTTGGGCTTTTTCTTATCATTACACTTGTCAACTGTTCTCTGCTTTCGCCTACGTAGCACAAACACTTGTGCTGCTCCACATTTATGTTGTAATGGTCACATAGCACAATGCAAGGAACACAATATGATAAGTGTTTGATCGAATTTGAAAACGGGATGTACCAAAAGCTGGTAAGATGATCGGTGAGTCTTAAAAAGCGATGTAGTACTGGACAAGTGTATAACATAATTTGTTACACATATCATGTGGGAACCGATGTCGTAAAACTTATGGACTGCATACACAAGTGTACTGAGAGTGAGACTGGCAATTTTGCCTCTACTAATGAGATTTATTGTTTCTTAATGCTCTTCATGGAGAAAATCCTCTGTTAATAAAAGACCCAAAAAGAGGAGCAAATAAAAGATCTCATCTTGTCTACAGCTATCACCGTGTCGCCAGATTCTGGTATGTCGTAAAGCCACTCAATATCTGCACTCTAGACAGATATTAAAATAGTTGCTTGTTGAATTTTCGAAATAGAACACGTCAATTTGTAAAACCGAATCGAAATAATAAAATATGAATCGAATTGGACCTGGAATGGATCAAGTTAGGTAGTGGATTTTAACAAATTGTAATTTGAAATTTCAATACAATGATGGTCAAAATCGAACCGAACCAATTCGTTCACAGGCCTAACTCACTCTGCATTGTTTATACTTTATTAATTGTTATGTGTTTTTTGGTTTGGTGTGATATTATCAGTTGCTTGCAAAATCTTGGTTCACCATTGTGTGTGGAGATGAGCTGCCAGTCTAATGGTGAGAGTGAGGATGTTTCATAGCCTCGTGATGTGGGTGGCAGTTCGACGAGTGACAAGAATACTGTGGTGTATCCACAAGCTTCGGTGAGTGACAAGAGTAGTGTGGTGTACCCACAAGCTGTACTTGCAACTTGATGGATGTATGTCAATGAACAGGGTCAAATGAATGGTCCTTACATTAATGGTTTCGTCCTCTGATGTGAGTGAACCAACAAATATATGTACACGGGAGTTACCAAAGATTCAGGAGGATTTTGAGTGGAGTTGCCAACAACTTCCCCCTACAGTAACTTAGGGGCTGAACATGGAAATCATTCCTTGAACCAGCAGATGGCGATTGCTGGCTTTGGTGGAACACTTGCTCCATCTACGTATTCGGTACTTCCTCTTCTATGTTTAGATATTCTTTTAGTTACTTGTTTCTTCAAGCTTTCATGTGCAACTTTATCTCCCCTAGAGGCGTTACCATTGTCCAATAAAATAAAAAAAATTGACTATCCTTAGGCCAAAAATATAATTTCTTGCTATTCACAATTGTAACTAATGTAATTATTGAATATGGATGAGACAACAAACTTTTACTGTCTTGATAATGGACAAATAGACCTTTGCATTTTCTGCAATTTTGATGACTGTTTTTGCTTAATATTGTGGGTGAAATAGATTAACAAAGAATCGTGAATAGAGGAAACATGGGCCGCAGTCTCTTGTGGAGCTTTATTCATGATATCATTAAGGATACATTGTGGACTCACTGATGGTGAGTTTGTGTCTTCCGTAGCAGTTTGCTAGGTCTTTAAATTAGCACTATAGCACATGGTGCAGCTGTATCCCAGCCTTTCTGTTTCGTTATGTTGGATGTACCATTGGATTTTCTGAGCTATGGCCTATATGTAAAACAGTTCAACTGGTTTTGATGGGTGGAATCACTCGATTGAGCTGCTACACTACACTGCGACTGATAACTTAACTTTTTTAAAATTACATATGGCTGGGTCTACTCAAAGTATAAAAGCTTGGAGAACTCTTTTGACGGAATATAAATATTTTGTTAAGTGCATATGATTTTATTATAGAAGCAAACTTGGGGAGTAACCCGTATACATTGTTTATATAGACAACCTAGGAAAAACCAATATGCTTTTTTCTTTGTGATAATGTTGTACAGAAAGTAGAAGAACTTAATAGGATTCATTTCTATAAAGGTTCTCACAATTTCTGTTGCCCAAAGTATATTACCATAGTTTCATCCATATTCCAAAAAAGTGTCCTGTTCGTGTTTCTGCATGGGCTGGTCAGATCTCGGTTGTTCTTTTTTTTTTTTTTTTTCATTTTCTCCCTTCCGTCTTGTGTCAATTTGGCCTTATTTAACCTGTAGTTTCTTCTTATTTTATTTGCAGAATTATTTTCCCACACATCTTCCGGTACTCTAAACTTTGACATTTTGAATTTGGCAAAGTTTTCCTATATTCTTTGTGCTTGTTGCTGGGTAATGATCTTGTCAAAACTTGGAAGGTCTGGTCTATCTACAAACTATTTGTCTATGGTACTGTTAATTAATTGTTCCTCACTGCACTCTCCGAACCGAAACCAAACTTCACTTAGCAATTCTGTGAAGTAGTTTCCCTTTTTCTTCACCATTCTTCACATCAGTTTAACTTTAATTACCCTTTTTGAATTATCTCATGAGTTTCAACTTGCTTCTCTTTGTTTCTCTAGTATCATATAGCTTAACTACCAATTTAGGTTCTAATTATCAATGATTTTAAAGTCGGAGAGTTCGATCATTTGCAAACACTACACCAGAAATGATCTTTAGCGGCATTTAATTAGCAACAATTATCACTCTAAGTGTCCCTAAAGCCTATAGCGACATTGGATCCAATGGCAATTAACTAATGCCGGTAAAGGCTTTAGCACTCTTTGTTAATGTGTATATTTATTGTCGCTAAAAGTTATTTTTGTTTTAGTGAATCATAATGATAATATCCAGAGAACTCTACTCTCTAAGTTGTTGCTCTTAATTTTTACTTAGGTTTCTGAACTATTTGTTTCAGTGTTAGTTAGTGCTTCTACTTGATTTTTTTGGTGCATTTGCTTCTCTATGAATACCTATTTGCCTTACTTAGAAAGTTTAATTTAAGTTTTACAAGTCTCTTTAAGCTTTTTGGTCTCATAGAAAAGTTATGGTGATTAAGCACCAATTAAGATATGACAGTAGATTTGCCTTCAGTTTCGTCATCAAAAGATTGCACCGCAGAGCTCTCTACTGAAGTTTTCAGTTTTCTTATGCTGTTGTTTTTCCTGTCATTTTGCAGTGGTTGTGTGTGTTGCCTTACAAACTAACTGATGACTTTGCAGTTGCAAGTGGAGCAAGAATCTTTCGGCTGTGATGAATATGACAGTGGATTTGCCTTAAGTTTGATGAAAAAGGTCTTGTCTAGATCCAGTTATGCAACGGTCCCTTAAGCTAATGATCGTATGCAACCTCTGCTTGAGTGTGTATTGGAAGAGTATTTCACTAGCCTTTTGCATGAAGGAGCGTGATTATCAAGGCGAATATTTGAACTTGCTGTGATTTGTGTAAACTTTATCTCTCTCCCCTAGAGGAGCATAGGTGGTGGAGAGATTTTGTTGAAGCAATCCCTTACTTGATAATGTTTTTCCTGTAGAATTCGAGATGAAAATGCTTAGCGAAATATGATGAGCTTCAGCATCTCAAGGAACAGTTTTATTCTGCTGGTTGCTGAGGACCCAAATATTTTGAATGGCGATGCAAGTCAAAATGATTCTTCTGATGCCATTCCAGTGTCAGAAAACTTGGCTTGTGTAGATATTCAGAAAACATCATCGCACAAAAAAACATAGCACCAGAAGTTTGTTGATACATATGTGATTCCTATGTCAGATTGGTTTTCAAGTGCATTTCAGAAGTATGCCGATTTAGATAATGCCTCAATTAATGAAATGCATGATGAGCTGCAACCACCTGAATACTTTGTGCTACTTGGATGCATTCCTAATCCATGAATATCTACTTCAAATCACGATTTGAGGTTGAAACCACAAAGGTATGACGCCTCCCCCATTGAACAAAAGGGTATCCGTGGGGCAGGCTCGATCATCTTCTGCCTCTATATATAATATTTCCTCCATCTCATTTTATGTGGCACCATTTCTTGTTTAGTCTGTCCCAAGAAAATATCACCTTACTATATAATTAGAAATAATTTAACTTCAAAGTTCTCCTTTTACCCTAAATGAAATGATTTACAACCTCACAAATACCTAAGAATTGTTTGACCGAATATGTACCAGACGTTGTGCCCAAGCCAACCATGAGATATCATGTATCAGGCGTGATACTCGAGCCCCAAACAAAGTTGAGAGAAAAGATGTCCTATTTACCATGATGATCAAGATAAAGGAACCAAAGGTAGTAATAATGACTATCAAGGAAAATCTGATGAGGAGATGCAGATTATTCAATCTCCACAAGACCACCTTCAACTTGATCTCATAAGATTATGCAATCTTTATAACCCCTTAGAGAGCTCGATTTAGATTTTCTTTCCTTTGACCCTTGGCAAGATATGTGTTTGGTACTTGAGAAATCTAAAGTTGTTTCCTCACTGTTTGGTAAACTGCCTCACAGTAGTGGGGAGTATTGGTATTGTACACTCTCTAAAAGTGTGTTTGCTGAACAGGACTTTTTTATGTTCCTTTTGTGTTATATATATATATATACACACACACTCAGTGACAAACATATCCTCCCAAATTCTATTGAAATTAGAACTTCACTACATTTTTAGACGTGTCATATGTTAAATTGTTCTTGGTTTAAGTGTATCAAATTTCCATTATCTTAGATAAAAGTGTATGGAGGTCACGGGTTAGACAGAAGGTTAGTTGGTAGAGTAAGAAAGAGAGGAAGGGGGAAGAGGGAGTAGAGGAGAAGGAATTTAAGAAGGTGGGACCCACTTGTGGTATTCTGTGATGATTCGGGTGTTGGTCTAGGTGGTGTATTGATGCAAAAGGGGGAGAGTCATAGCCTATGCTTCTCGACAGCTGAAGGTGCATGAGAAGAACTACTCTAATCATGAGTTAGAGTTAGTGGCAATGGTCTTCGTTTTGAATTTATGGAGGCATTATCTCTATGGTGTGCATTGTGAAGTCTTTATTGATCATCGTAGCCTTAAGTATCTATTTTCTCAGCCGAATCTGAACATGAGGTAGCGTAGGTGGTTGGAATTGTTGAAGGACTATGACATCACCATTCTTTATCATCCGGGCAAGACAAATGTGGTAGTGGATGCTTTGAGTCGGAAGGTACCTAGTATGGGTAGCTTAGCCTTTCGTAAGGCAGAGGAGAGACCTTTGGCATTAGAGGTTCATTCGTTGGCTAGACAGTTGGTCCAACTCGATATTTCTGCACCTCAGTGTGTTTTAACCTTCGTTGAGGCTAGGTATACTTTGATGGATCAGATTCGTGCCCACCAGTTTGAGGATGACAAGTTGGGAGTGATTTGGGACAAGGTGAAGCTAAGTCGGCTTCTCGTGATCCTGAGGGAGTTTTAAATATTTATGGTCATATTTGTGTTCCTAGAGTTGGTGGTTGGGTGCGTATATTATTGGAGGAGGCTCATTGTTCTAAATACTCCATTCACCTGGGGGCAACCAAAATGTATCATGATCTGAAGCAACACTATTGGTTCTGTAGTATGAAGAGAGACATTGTGAACTTTGTGGCCAAGTGTTTGAACTGTCAGCAAATGAAGTACGAGCATTAAAGACCAGGTGGTATGATGCAAAGGATGCCCATTCTTGAATAGAAATGGAAGTGCATTACCATGGACTTTGTGAATGAATTACCCTTGATTTTAGGTAAGTATGATTCTGTTTAGGTGATTGTGGACCGATTGACCAAATCGGCTCATTTCATTATGGTGAAGACTAACTGTAATGCAAAGTAGTTTGCTACGATCTACAATTGCGAGATTGTGCGGTTGCATGGAGTGCCCATTTCTATTGTGTCTGATAAAGGTGCGCAGTTCACCTCTCATTAATAGAATTCCATGCAGGAGCAGATCATTTGAAGTTGACACAAAATTTAAAAACTGGTGGGTGACTTGTGCGGACCCCTAGACGGGTTGTCTAAGTCACCACAAGTCGTCTAGGTGACTACTGCCCAGGCAGTCCTGGATGGTGGTTCACGATGCGCTTAACAGGTCGTGGACCCCTAAACGGCTCATTTAGGGTGTCGTGAAGGGTCCATGGTCCATTTTGAATTGGTGAACTTGCCCGTTTATTCTTTTTAGCCCTTTCTCGAAGTCCGAGGTGTTACAATATGTTTAGCTATAGTATTTATTATAGAATAATTATTTATTCAATTTTAATAAAAAAATTAATAGATCATATATCCGTTTATGGTGTATGTTTACTTAGATGATTTAGTGTATAGAGTTTTAGCTTATACACAGAGAATTAAATCATCGATTCTAATAAGTATAAAGTTTTTTTTTCACAATCTAAGATGAAAATTGGATATGTCATCGGTACGATTGTAGCACAAGATTATATATAATTTATCTTGATTATGGAAACACTATAGTTCCAACTTCTTGTACTAGTGCATTTTGTATGTATTGAACGGGACCGAGTAGAGATAGTTGCTTTAGACTGACTGACAAAAACATATTCTCTAAACTATTAAATGTACATATATTCTTAATCCTTAGATAACTATTATGATCTGTATATATTACTTATCGTTTTGATTTATTAAAAGGTGAGATTTTGAGATGGGTCAATATGTCTGGTAGATTGGATGATAATAATATATATGGTGAAATAATAGTTAGTTGATGGAATTCATGTCTCGATATAGAGATTGATGATATGCCTTTTTGAGAAGCTTATAAGTTTTCATAGTGTCAAACCTTGCAAGTGGATTTATGAATCCGACACATAAAATAAGTTAAACAGTTTTTCAAAGGAAATTAATGATTGAATTAAATTCGTCAGTAATTTAATTTATTGATTAGTATCTGTAATCTTAACATGGGGAATTTCATAAGTGTTTAATGAGGAATTGGGAAAATTACAAGAATATACTATTTAAGACTTTAATTAACAATATATGTATATACTCCTTTTTATTTACAAAACTAGGTTTTTAATTACTAACCTAACAGAATATTCAATTTTTTATTTTTTTATATATATTTTAGTATACGTATTTCTTTTCCTTTTTTGAGGGGTTATGTGCTAAATTTATGGGATTGATAATTATTATTTATTTTTGGCTTTCCAATCATAATTATACTCTTTTATATTATTATTTTTGCCCAGATACTGATTTTCTCTCTCATAATTTTTTATTCAATCAAATCAAAATATCAATTGTAGCCTTAACACTAAATTATTAATTGTAGCGTTAAAACAAATATTTTGTTTAAGACTTAATTAACAATATATGTATTTATTCTATTTTATTTATAAAATAAGATTTTTAATTATAAACATAACAATTTCTTTTAAAATCGAGATATATATTATACCATTTTTTTCTCCCCTTTTTGAATTAATATGCTGATTTTTTGGAACTGATAAGTTACTTCTCTTAAAAAATTATGATTTTCTCTCTCTCTTCACTTTTTATTTAATCAATCAGAAAATTGATTTTTGTCGTCTCTCAATTTGTAATCCTTCTTTAAATAGATCTTTTTCTTAATCATAACTGTTGTGGTTCAAAATGGTATAACATTACCATTTGGTATTAATAGGCACTACATAATTTTATACTAATAGTATCACTACTTTTATATTAATATGTATATACCATGTATGACCTATAATAGTTCTTAAGTAATTCTATTGTTTATATGAATACACCATGTGTTAAGTTAACAATATAACTCAATATATACCAATAAATAACACAAATATGTACTGTATTTTTAATGAATATTCAATCATTTAATATACAAATATTTATACCAATTATAGAAATAATGTTATACCAATAATTATTATAAAATATACCTTTAAATATA
>JAJONR010013921.1:0-14686 GCA_029582245.1 Solanum etuberosum
CCCCCCCCCATCTGACACTTGTTGTCAAACCTTATAAATTTACTTTACTTTGTATCGATAATGTTTACTTCTACAATCGACTAGAACACACCCTTTACTTCTTAATTGAATTCCATTCCATATCACTCCATGTGGGATCGACCCCAACTCTTCGTTGGGTTTATATTAGATTGCGATCGCCTACACTTAGAATCGGATGAAGTGTAGTTGAGTGTTATGAGTTCTCTATTATCTATGCAAGTACTGATTAATATAACTGCATAGACCTTTGGAGTAGTTTAGAAAACATTGTGAGCTCTTTTGACAAACCTTGGCTAGTTGCACGTGATTTCAACGACCCATCTTGACAAATCGGGTGGTTGAAATATTAATAGTTCGCACTTTTGGTCCTGTCTCAATCATTGTCATCTCCTTGATTTGGGCTTTAAAGGTAGTTGTTACACTTGGTCAAACCATCGGAAAAAACAAAAGTCTTATTCTTGAAAGACTTGACCATGTAACCCACCTCCCTAAAACTCACTTTGACCATAACCCTTTCCTGCTTTCACTTAATGTCTAGCGCTCTATCCATAATAAAAACCCTTTAGACAAGATAATTTTTTGTTAGATCATCCAGAATTCTCTGATTTAGTAAAAAATATTTTGGATAATAGGACGCTCCAAGAAGCCCTCCCACACTTTACTATGAATATTTGAGAAAGGAGTAACAAATCTTTTTCCACAAGCTCCTTCCTCAAGACCTTAGAATTTATCCTTAAGAAAGAGTATAATGACTTCCTCAAGGTATAGGAGGACTACTTGAAATTGAGATCTCGCATCCAGTGGCTTTATGATGGAGACACCAACACTAGATTCTATCACCTCCCGATTATTAATAGAAGGAAGAGAAATAAGATTTCCTATTTGAAAGATGAAAATGATGATTGGATCACTGATTCGAAGGCTCTTATCGCCTATGTTTTTAATTACTATGACACCTTCTTTACTAATGACTATGCCCTCATAAACATGAATAACCTTAAAGCTTCTCCCACTAGTTTCCATAAGAGTAACCTCTCTAATATCGATCGTCCCCTCCAGAACCAAGAGGTCAACCAATCTCCCTTTAGTTTCAAACGCTTCAAAGCCCTGGCCCGGACGTCTTACATCCTCATTTTTTTTCAAGCCCACTGGCAAACGGTTGGTAAGTCACTCCTTGATATTTGCCACCATATCTTCAATACGCAGACTATTCCCACGTCCTTCAATAATACTCTTCTCTGTCTAATCCCTAAATTTATCAATGCTAACAATTTAAAGAATTACAGACCTATAGGATTGTGCAAAACCATTTATAAAATTACTACTAAAATCATTTCTAATCGCATTAAGCCTCATCTCACAAAGCTCATTAGCCCAAACCAAACGAGCTTCCTCAAAGGTCGTTGGGCGTGCCATAACGCAATTGTTGTTCAAAAACTCATGTCTTACCTAAACAATACCGCTAATAAAAAAGGCTGCCTTATGCTTAAAATAGATCTTAAAAAAGCCTTTGACCATCTTGAATGGTGCTTCGTCTATAAAATTTTCTAAGCTTATCATGAACTGCATTACCACTTGCAATATTGTTGTCGTGGTCAACGAATCTCAAACTAACTACTTCTCTCTAACTATATTAACCACTATGCATCTTTATCCTATGTATGGAGCTTCTGTTAACTATATTAACAACCAAGATGAGATCCTCAATTGGGACCCCATCTTTCTTGGACCCACTGGCCCTCAATTCTTTTATCTTTTTTTCGTATATGGCTTTACCCTCATCTCTAGAGCAAACCCTAAATCCATCCACACCATGAATAATTGCATAACCTATTTCTGCTCATTATTAGACTAATGTATTAGCTCTACCAAATTGAAAGTCATCTTCTCTAAAGACTATGATAGCAACATCAAAAACCTAGTCCAACAGTTATTCTCCATTACGCCATCTTCCTATTTTGGAAAGTACCTTGGTTTACTTATTTTAAATCACAAATCTAAAGCCTCTGATTTCCATTATATCATTGATAATATGAGGAAAAAAATCTCTAGATGGAAGGTAAACTTCTTAACAATGGCTGGACGGACTACTTTAGAGAAATCCACCCTTAATGCCATTCCGACCTATGCTATGCAATACTTTATGATGAGATGTGCTAGTACACCATGTTCTAAGGGACAGGGTTGATAATACACTAGTAATGCAATAGAAGAGACTAAACTATAAAGTAAAAACAATACTGTATTTTACATAGAAACCTCCTTGCTCAAAGAAACCACGACATGTCACACGTCATTTTTAAATTGGTTTCACTATTTTCAAGCAATAAGTTAATACACACTCCAAATGCACAAACAGAGAATAATTTCTTAATCTCACAGCCTGTAATAACTCTTATACAAGAAGAGAAAAAGCAATACCTCTATTTCCCACTATATTAACTAAATGTAACTAATATAGACTTCAATCACATACCACACAATTAGCTCTAACTGTGATCATGTGTTAACTTACAACAGACTAAATGCGTTCCTTTATAGATTAGAAACGGATCTTACAAGTTTACTACATCACAAGCATTTCCTAACAAACAACCAAAAAACGCACTTGATAACTCTATCAGGTCCTTTGCGGTGTTTATTGAAAGCTTGAGTTCTTCAAAGACAAAGTTTACACTTTTTGTTTTCTTTGAATTTCTTGACTAGGTTGTTTCATGTCAATGAAGATATATTATCCTCTTAACAAAACAATTTAGTTTTGTATGATTATTTGAGTACACTTGTCTCATTTCTTGTGCTCACCAACCGCGTCAGAAGTGATAGCTTTTACGGTTGTTCACCAATTGACATCAGATACCTGATCAACTATGAGACCAGGTTGTATGTTTGTGAGCATCACCAAAATTTCAAATACTAACATTGTCCTATTTTTTTATGATGACAAAACACTCTTTAATCACTGTCATTTCAAAGTTCAGTTTCCCCTATTACCAATACATTTTCCCCCTGTCACCAACACGTCTAGTCCCCCCTATCAACAATACATTAATTTTCCCCTCTTTTGACATCATTCAAAAGATAGAGCAGTAAAGAAAAGCAAGATGCCAAGAAAAAACATACGAATTTAGAGCCATAGGGCAACAGATAACATGAGTAACTAAGCAATGAGAAGAGTCAATACACCAAAGTCAAGGTGAGATATCATTAAGACAAGAAAGCAACAACCAGACAGACTATAAATGAAATAACAAAAGATAATAGAGCCATAGTGCCATTGTTAGAACAAAAAGAGGGAATCGGGAAGGAATTTAAGATGGAGGGGGTTAGGGGGACAAAGGACTGTAGGATTAATTTCATATGGTTATTCACATCCTCATAGACCTGGAGAAGCTTGTGGGCAAGCGTCTTGACCTCAACGTCCAATTTTGCATTTTATTCAAACAACTTTGCATTGTGAGATTTTAATGCTTCAACATCCTCCTGCCTAAATGTGCTTTGACCTTGTCCCTGAGATTGTTCCTTCTTAAGCAGTGCTTTAAGCCGCGTAATTTCATAGTTCTTTACTGCCAACAAAGTAGTAAGATCTTCCATTTCACATTTTAAGACCTCTTGTTGTTGAGAAAGCTCCGAGACCATAGATTTTGACTTCACCTTGCCCTCCATACATTCGCACTCATTTAAGATAGACATGGAGAAGGCCTATATTATCGTTCCAGTAACTCCTTTGCCAAAAGGCACATTGAAATGGTTGAACACTTTGTTTAGCAATTACCTATAAGTCCTTCCATGTTTTCCATCCTTGACTAACATGATCATATTCATGTGTTCCAGCATAAACCCAGGAAGATTCATGGCTACACACTTTTCTAGCAATTCCATGAGAAACAAATCAGCTGAAGAAGCAACAACTATTTTTTCAATGCGAGGAAGATGGACTTTGTTCACAAATTCAAAGTACAATTGATGTTAACCCTTAAGATATTTCTTCGGATTTCCGGAGGACCTGAGATCTCAAACTTTGGCAACGTCCTTAGCATACGCCTCAAACAGCACACACCCTTTGACTGAACCGACTCCCTTACATGGAACTTCCAAAATGATACCCAAGATATCTTGGTTAGAATAAATATCTATCCCATGAACCTGAGTATCATTGCTACAATCATCATTCAACAATATTTTGTAATAAAACTCACGAACCACAGGTTCATGCAGGGAAGGAATAGGCCATTTGAATAGACGCTCCCATTCTTGTAAGGCCAACAATCGACAAGACCTCTAATTCTTGGTTTGTCCAAAATATTCGGATCAAACACCTACCATTTAACATTTTTTGGATTTTTAAAAAGCCACTCGCTCCTCTCTAGTCAACACTTTGCCACCCTTTCCCTATTTAATAGACAAACCAGGTCCTTCCACATACTTAATTAGACCTAGGTTCCACTATCTCTTCAATTGGTTCTACCACCTCTTCCATAGACTCCCTTTTATCTCTCTACTTTCACTTTGTTACACCTTTCAACTTTGATTCATGTGCCTTAATCTTTTTCCCATTTACAACCTTTCTGATTTTTTTCACCGCCCGTACTATATTCTCCGATTTTGTAGAACTATTGTCTGATTCCTGTAACACGTTGACCAGGTCCTTAGGTTGAATTGATTTGTCCGCAAACAGAGGTTTTCTTTTAGTGTCTGTACTGAGTTGTCCGTGCCTTATTGGCAGCCATGGCATCATGCAATAATTCTTTCTGAGCTCCGTGAGTGGAATAACTTTTGACAAATCTCAGAGGGGCATACTTGATAATTTTCCCTTTTTTAGACATTGGGATTTTCAGGGGAGCCAACTTCTCGGACCCCTTTTGTTGTTGTGAATCTTTGGACGCTAAAGAGGGCTGAGCAATGATTTTAGAGGCAATGGGTTCTTGCACGTTTGCTCTCCGTCTACCCTTTCATTTCCAGACTAAAGGAACATCATCCTCATCTTCCACCAGGTCCTCTTGAACAAAGTCAAGGTGTATGTGAGTTTCTGGGGTGTGATCAAACAAGGGTTCCCCATGTTAAATTGGATCTCATGATTTTCCCTCCATATCTGAGAATGGATGTTTAATATATCCCATCATGTCAATCAGGCTTTGCACAAGCCATTCTTCACTAATGGCTAAAATATTCGACACCGTTCCCTTTTCTACCAGGAGATCTCCATCAAATAGTCATTAAGACATAGTTGATGACACGGGGCCAGGTTGGGAGAAGACTTCTGGTTTAGTGGGTTGCTTCTGAATAGCAGGTTCGGCAATAGATCGTGCCTCTAAAAAAGTAGAGCCATCAAGGGAGTTCTCTAAGAAAGGAGTGAAAACAATAGTTGGAGAACAAGGGAGGTTTTCGATTTGAAGGGGAGTTGAACTGTGGGGTTCTGCAGTTTGAGGGAGTAACACTTCGGTAGTTGGAGTAGTTGACTCACCTGTTTCCTCTCACTCCGCACACTAGAGTGGAAGGTGATGGTATCTCAGGCATGGTTGAAGTGTCGAACTCAAAAGTATTTGAAGTCTCAAATTCTGGAGACATGGGTTATTTTAGAGAAGAGGAAGGGGATATTGACATAGTTAAGAAAATTGAAAGATGTTTGGGAAGAACTTAGAGAGATTTGAGTACTTGAAAAGATGGAAAGAGGGATGTCTCCTTGTTTTTTAAGGAGAAGGTTTTGTAGAAGGGCTTAGATCCCTCAACATAGGCGACCTTTGTGCTTTGTAAAGGAAAAGACGTTACTTCAATAGACGCAGACACATGGAAAGTGACATTTACTTTTGCAACATTTCATACATAGTAAGGGGATACTAACCTCTAAGCAGGGAGCAGGGAGCAGGGACCAGGTCCCTCTCTTTGTTCAGACATCAACTGCCCTGACTATGATATGTCTTCCTCTTCTATCTAGCTTAGTCAAAATGAATGTATACCTGCAGAAGGTATTGAATTCAATTTCTACATAAATGCAAGACAAAAAGCAATGATATATCCCTTCTAATCATCGTAGTCAGTAAGGGTTTTGAATGCATTGAAAAAAAGAGATAGTTTTGTTTCAGCAGCCCTAGCCTCAACATGTTTTTAAAAATCTGATATTTTCTTAGAGCTTTGGTGAATATGTTATCTACCTGATCTTCCGTCTTGCCAAACTTCATGATGATATTTCCCCTGTTAACATTGTCTCGCAAGAAGTGATGCCTCACATTGATATGCTTGGTCCTCTTATGTTGTACTGGATTCTTCACCATATTCAGAGCACTAGTATTATCACACATGAGGGGAATTGTAACAGTGAGCACGCCAAAATCTTCAACTTATTTCATTATCCATAGGAGTTGTGCACAGCATGACGCAACAACATACTTTTCTTTGGCTGTGGATAATGTCACTGAGTTCGTCTTCTTAGTTCCCCAAGATATTAATGATGATCCAAGGAAGTGAGCCATCCCAGAGGTACTTTTTCTATCAACAATGTACCCTGCATAATCTACATCAACATATCCAATCAGATCAAATGAATCACCCAAAGGATAGTATAGGACCAGGTCCTGAGTTCCTTTCATATATCTCCAAATAAGCTTGGCTACGTTTAGATAGGATTCCTTAGGACACTCTTGAAATCTCACACACAATCCCACGCTAAACACTACATTAGGTCTACTTGAATTCAATTAGAGAAGGGATTGAATGATTCCCCTATACATGGTTTAATTTAATGCACACCCTGCTTCATCGCTGTCAAGTTTTGAGCTTGTTCCCATAGGCGTGTCAATTGTTTTTTCTTCAAGCATTTTTAACCTTTTGAGAAGCTCCTTGATGAAATTTTCTTGACAAATAGAAGTTCCATGTGTTGACTACTTGATTTGTAAGCCCAATAAAAAGTTGAGCTCCCCCATCATACTCATTTCAAATTCACTTCCCACTAAGGTAGCAAAGTCCTTACATAATGCATTTGAGGTTAATCCAAAGATAATTTCATCAACATATACTTGTACAATGAGAACTTCCTCTCCTCTTGATTTTAGAAACAGGGTGTTATCAATTTTTCCTCTCTTGAAGTTATTGTGATGCAATCCAGATTGCCTCAAGACCTTTGACTCATAGCCAAGCTTGGGAACTAAATGGATTGAAGAGTTATTCACAAAGATGGAGGCTCTTAGGCTTGTATTGGTGGCAAACAAAGGTTCACATGTGTGGAAGATTGCTTGGGGAAGTGAACGGAAGAAAGTGGACAACACTGCCCATTTGGCAAGCCAGGACCAATTGGCGGATCGCCCAAAGGCTTGGGCGATGACCCCAGCTCGCCCGAAGTTCCAGAACCAAACTTGGAGCAGGATCCCTCCCCGACCAAATGGGTGAGTCGACAAGTGGATTGGGTGAGCCCGACATAGCTCGCCCATTGGCCATTTCGGGTCACTTTTGGGTCCTTTTGTGTAATAATGTCCTAAAACTATAAATCAGCATTTTAGGTTCATTTTGGGGTAGACTATTTTGAATATTTATGTTGAAAACTGAAAAATCATGTTTGAGTGTTCAGAGCTTGGTTAAGCTTTTGTTGATTGTTGTTTAGAAACGTCGGTTGCTTGGGATATCAATTCCCTTGAGGTCGTCGTAAGAGTTAGGTGCTATTGTAGGATTAACGAATCAAGGTCTTAGGGTTTAATATACCCTTTGGTTGCTTTTTGTTTCCTCTTTGTGTATCTATCTATTTATCTTGATTAGATGCTTGTTTAGGGATTGTAATTAGAGGTTTTAGGATTTAATACAACATTTAGTTGCCAATTGTTCCTCCTCTCGTATCTCTTCTTCTATCTTTCTTTTTTTTCCGCATTTTGTTGTGATTCTCTTTTGAGAATTACATAATATTTTCAAGAAGAAACTTTGATAATCTTACATACCATGCCCTTGCTGCCTACTTCAGCCCATACTGAGCCTTGTCTGATCTCAGCACATGATTTTATAGATCAATGTCTTCGAAACTAGGAGGTTGTCTGACATATACTTCTTCTTTCAAGTACCCATTCAGAAAGGCACTTTTTACATCCATTTGAAAGAGTTGAAAACCCATCTATGAGGCAAAAAGCAATTAGAATTCTTATAGCCTCCATCCTGGCGACAGGAGCAAATGTTTCATCATAATTAATTATTTCTTCTTGATTATAGCCTGCACTACCAGTCTTGACTTGTTCCTTGTGATGACTCCATTCTCATCCAATTTGTTTCTAAGCATCAACCTAGTTCCTATTACAGTTCTGTGTATTGATCTTGGATAAGGTGCCACACTTGATTTCTTTCAAATTGATGAAGCTCCTCCAACATTCAGTTGATACAGTCAGCATCCTTCAAGACCTCCTTCATGCTCTTGGGTTCAAAACTTAAGATTAATGCTGAGAAAGCCATGAAATTTTTTGTTTGAGACCTGGTGTGCATCCTGTAAGCCAATGGATAGACAAGATCGTCCATTGGATGGAATGACTCATGTTTCCATGTTGTCATTTGGGAAGACTAGATTGCTGGTTCTGCTACTAATTCATCATCCTCTAAGTCATTTTCCTCAATCTCATCCTGATCTGCAGAATTTGTGTTGTCTGGCTATGTCTTTGCACCTGCAACAACTCTTCAATTTCAGTCTCGTCTCTCAACTACCCCATTTTGCTGAAGGTTTCTAGGAGTTGAACATGTTCAGCCAAAAAACCTTCAACTAGAGCATTTTCAAGTTCAGTACTGTGGTGTGACCTGATCCCAGAAATTTTGCAAGCCAGCTTTATTTGAACCCATTTTGCAAAAACGATCAAAACTTCAGTTGTTTCATCCTTTCTCTTCATAAACATGGTCCTGGTGAATCTTGAGTAATCATCAACTATCAAAAGAATGTACTTCTTTCCACCGCTACTCTAAATTCTTACAGGTCCACACAAATCTATATGAAGAAGTTCCAGTGGTCTGGTTGTGCTTACACCTTTCTTCTTTTTAAAAGAGGATCTGGTTTGTTTCTCTTTGACACATGCATCACGAATCCTGTTATCTGCAAATTTCAGTTTAGGTAGAGCATGAACCAGGTCCTGATACAAGTTTGTTCAGAAGTGAGCCACTCACATGGCCTAGCCTTCTATGCCACATATCAACATTGTCACTTTGAGCACTAAGACACATAAAGTTATCTCTTTGTTTCTAGTCGAAGTCAGCTTCATACATGTTCTTGAGCCTTTTAGCTGGCAATATCACCTCATAAGAGGTTAACTTGGTGACAATACATTTGTCAGACAAGAATCTAACCTCATTTCACTTGTCGCACATCTGAGATACACTTAGCAAATTACACTTCAACCCATTTACATAGTACACATAATCTATGGAATGCTCCACAGATCATCTAATTTTCCCAATACCAATAATATAACCCTCATTTCCATTACCATATGACACACCACTGCCTTGATGTGTCTCAAGAGAGAGAAAATTATACGTTTCTCCAGTCGTATGTTTGGAACATCCGCTGTCCATAAACCAGTGTTGACTGCTCCCTGTCTTCTGCAGATGAAGAATAACTTGTTGGATTTAGGAACCCACTTGAGACGGGGTTCCCAAAAACTAGACAAAGTCTTGATAAGAGACTTCATGGTCCATGGAGGGATTTTTTTTTGTTTAACTTGTCACAAGGACAAGGTTCATTTATCTTTCTTCCTTTTAGTTTAGAAAACTTTTCTAGGCTTTCATTCACTTTTTTTAAGGATTCACAATCTTTTTTCAGATGACCATTTATACCTCAGTGAGTACACAAAAATTATCAGAGATAGAGACATACTTTATGTGAGGGTTGTAAGGCAGAAATATCTTCTGACATGCTAGACCTTTTCTATTGTTGTATTTCTAATTAGTCGAATTTGCCAGAATCTTTGAAGAGTTAGTCCATTTCAAGGATTTTTTTAATTCATCCTTAGCTTGACTAAGACCCACTTCTAACTGAGTATTTCTTTCTAGTTCAGTAGCTAGTTTTAACTCAAAAAATTTTAAGTTCTCTTCCAATTCCAACTCAAAACTACCAAGCTTCTTCTTTCCATTTAGAGTGTTTTAGACTTTTCCTTGAGTTGCGAATTTTCTGCCTCCAAAACCATCATTCGATCATTTATTTCGGACATTTGCGATGTTAAGCCTGACTTTTCATCTTTGCAGAGATATAGATTCTCACTTAGCGCATTCTTTTCAACAGTTAATTCATCTATAGAATCAAAACAACAACGAGCTTTCTTAACCTTTTGATGGAGTAAGTATTTATGTTACTTTTAAGGTCAAGAAGGGTTACTTGTTCCTTGATGTCTTCAGCATTTATTTTTACCATTAACGAGCAGAGAGACTTGAAAATGCCTTCGTCATCTTTGACCACCATCATGCAAGTATCTTCAGGGCGTTCTAATTCCTCAGAGTCACTAGAGGAGTTTCCCCATACAACAAGAGCTTTCTTAACCACCTAGTCAGCATTGCTTTTCTTCTGGAATTGTCAGGAACCTGGTCTCTACGCTTTTCTCCATCTCCTCCAGTCTTGGCATACTCTTTGTATTCCATCTTATGTATTAGACAATCTCTCATGAAGTGTCCTGTCTTTCTGTACTTGTGACACAGATCACTGGAATTTGTTGATCGACTAGAGTTTCGCTTCCTCAAAAACCCTCCATGCTTTTTGAATATTTTCTGAAATCTTATATTTTGATAGGAAATTTCCTCATCATCTTCCGATGGGTCACTTGGTGATGCTTTTAGTTCCAAGAACTTGTATTTCCTTCATTCCTTTTTGGAATTTCTGTGTTGCTTATTTAGTTCATATGTTTGAAGATTCTCAATCAGCTCATCCATGGTAAGAGTCTTTAGGTCCCTAGCTTCAGTGATCACATTTACTTTGCTTTCCCATGACTTGGGAAGGACTCGAAGAATCTTCCGAACCTGCTTGCTTGGATGAATACTTTCACCAAGACATCAGAGCTCATGGTGATGAAAGTGAATCTGGTGTGCATCTCATGAATGGTCTCTCCTTGTTTCATGCTGAAGTTTTCATATTGAGTAGTGAGCATGTCCACCTTTGATTCCTTCACTTGGATGGTTCCTTCATGGGCTGTATTCAGACAGTAACAGATCTCATTGGTTGTTTCACATGCTGAGATCCTGTTGTATTCATCAACACTAATTCCACAAAAAAGTAGCTTCTTGGCCTTATAGTTCTTTTCTTATCTTCTTTCTACCAACTTTATCATATTTTCTTTTGGTTTTAGGAACCACCCTAGTTAGCTCTCCTTCTTTGAAATCCTTAGTGGGAACAAAGGTCCATAAAAAATTATGTCCATAGTTCAGTCTTCTTCCATGATATAATCATGCATTCTAGTCTTCCACCACCTGTAATACTCTCTGTTAAAACGAGGGAGACATGTAGTAGACTGTCCTTCTTCTAATCTTGGTGGGGCTGCCATCTTTGCAGGATCCTTTCTTGATTTTAATAAGATAGAAAGTACTGCTATGATACCAATTTATGAGATGTGGTATTAAACCATGTGCTAAGGGACAAGGTTGATAATACACTAGTGATGCAATAGAAGAGACTAAACTATAAAGTAAAAACTGCATGGAGTTTTACGTGGCAATCTCATTTCTCGAGGGAGAAAAACAACGACATGTTACACAGGATTTTTCAACTATTTTCGTTATTTTCAAGTAACAAGTGAATAGATACTCCAAATGCACATACAAAGATTAAACTCTTAGTCGCACAACCTATAATAAGTCTATTACAAGAAGAGCCAAACCAATACCTCTATTGCCCACTATATTAACTAACTCTAATTAATATAGACTTCAATCACACACCACACAATTATCTCTAATTGTGTTCATGTGTTAACTTACCACACACTGAATGTGTTCCTTTATACATTTGAAACAAATCTTACAAGTTTACCACATCGCAAGCATTTCCTAACAAACAACCAAAAGACACACTTGATAACTCTATCAGGTCCCTTGAGGTGTGTGCTGAAAGCTTGAGTTCTTCAAAGACAAAGCTTACAATTTTTGTTTTCTTGGAATTTCTTTACTAGGTTTTTTTATGTCAATAAATATATATTATCTGACTGACTGACATCAGACACCTGATCAACTATGGGACCAGATTTCATGTTTGTGAGCATCGTCAAAATTTCAAATACTAACACTTCAAGATCCCCAAAAACACTTGCAACACTATTAACCAAATTCAACAGGACTTCATTTGGAAATCTTCTTCCCCAAGTGAAAATGTGACCTCCCCTAAAGAAAATGGTGGCCTTGGCTTACAAGCTTCCGAAGCAAAATATAAAATGCTTCTCACCTGGTTAATTGCTTTCCATTATCCTAGATCTGGAAACTCCACACTTTAGAGAAAATAAAAATGTTCATGTGGTTGTGTTCCAAGGTCGACTCCCAACTAGCGCTGACCTTCACCACATTGGCATCGATACCGACCCTCTATGTCCTATATGTCACCTCAATAGCGAATGAATTGCCCACATCATCATTTAGTGTCATATAGCTAAAAAATTCTAGTTAGACCTGGCATTAATATTTCCCAGTTACCTCCCCAGTATGACCACAGTTACATGCCCTCAAAAGTTTGAAATCTCCGGATAGTGACTACCCTTACCACTGGATAGATTTATATCCCTTTGAATTATGACATATATCGTTAAACATGAATCATAATATCCATAATGACGATTCTGCCTTTCCATCGGAATTTGTAGTAAGGAATAGAACCACGGAATACATGCAGCATACTCACACCCCTATTCACCATATCGCCTCCACCACCATTCATATTAAGTGGTTACCGCCCCCGAACAGTTCATATAAATTAAACACTAATGGTTCCTTCTCTAAGAACAAAGGAAGAGGCGGACTTGTGGTCTCATAAGGGATGCTTGTGGTAACTGGAATGGGGGATTTTAGAAAAGGAGGTACGGGCATAATCATATCATGACAGATCTGGAAGCTTTTCTCCCTGGCCTAAATATGGCCGATGATCATAATCTCCTACCCTTAGAAATTGAAACGGGCTCGACTGACATCTTAGAATACTTAGAACATCCTCAACCAACTTATAATTCTATAATTGCAATTTGCAGGTTAACTATGAAGAAGTTGGCGAGTCAAGTGGTTTTTCCATAGCTTTCACTAAGCCAAAAAAGTAGCAAACGTTTTTCAAGATTAGATTTCAAGATAACAATGACCAACATGCCACACTTTTTGTTAACTCCACCTGAAGCTATAGAAGCAAGCCTCATCAAAGCATACCAAGTTGGAGCTCTATCCACTAAACTAGTAGTATGTTCTACATATAATAAGTTATCCCGTTTTGGGAATCTATCTGTAATCTCTAGTACTAGTAGCAATAATGTAACTTCTGCGTATATATATATAATAAATCCCTTTTTTATCAAAAGATATATATCATTTATATATTCATTGATGGAAATAAAATTGAAGTTTAATTTTATTGGTTTCCCTATATGAATTTTTTATTTAAGAGAATGAAAAATCAATTAAACTTTTCTCTAGTTCTTTTGTTTTTCTTCATTGTTTGAACAGTCTATACTGCCTCAATTTTCTCAGTAATTTCATCCCATAATTTTTCCAAAATTAGAAAACGAAAATGTTATTATGACCTCCGTCTCAATTTATAGAGCACATTTAATATTTTAGTCTTCATACATAATGCTATTATGAATTTGTTATGTCTTTACTAGTTTAGAACTTGCAGAACACAATTTTATTTACCATTTTCTGGTAAATAAAATGCACAACACTCAGCAGCTAGCTACAACAAACTTATATCTAAACTGCAATTTATAATTATAGAACAAACTAGTTAAAAATGTATGTAATACAATTTAGTGCGAGATAGTTTAAAGAAGCAACACAATATTACTAATTTAAAAACCAAATTGTGTCAAAGGAATAAGACTCATTCATGCTTACACGTCCAAAAATGTGAGAAACTTATCTTCATTTGGGTTCTCCAACTAAAGCATGCATCTGCGGTATTTTATTTCCACACCATTGTTACCTCATTCGATTCCCAAAACGTAGACATGTTCCGGGAAATGTTTAATTCAATCATAACAAACTGAATGGCTTCTCTCCATTTCACATGCACTAGTACGACTGATCCAAAAGTCATCACTTAAACTAGTCTTCCTCAATAGTTTGCTTTTAAATTTCAGTCCTTTAAAAAGATTATCCATTAAAACAACATGGGGATTTAGAAACAATGAATAACATAGACTTAACACAAATATCTATGTACATAAACCTAAATGAATATATAAAAACTCAGAACGAAGAATATTTAGAATATATAACGAACTGTATTGAAGAATTAAAAAGACTTAATAAACTAAAAGAAGAAACCTACTCAAAAGCTTTTACATAAAATGATAAATCAAGAATATCTAGATCAATGGATAGAAATAAAGAAAGAAGTAAATACAAGACCTGATAAAGCTAGATCTAGATCTATACTTAAGAACAGAAAATATAATACATTTAAAAACTATGAACAACGACATAAATGAAATAATCCGCAAAACCACTATAGAACAAGAACTATACTCTAAAGCATTTA
>JAJONR010013923.1:0-11196 GCA_029582245.1 Solanum etuberosum
AGAGGTGAAAAAAATAAAATTTTGAAATTGAAAATATTTTTTAAAACAAACTTGATTTGGAAAATGTTTTACTTCATACCAAACACACCCTAAGATACACACTATGAAAAATAACATTAAAAAATAATGATAGAACAACATAATTATTATATTCTCAATAGAGGTCCTTGGAATATTCATTATCTTCACCATTGGTGTCATTGCCTTTTGTTGGTGGAGGATCTGTACCACTTACATCCCCTGATGTAGCCATAATCTTAATAAACACAAGTCATTGAACAAATCTCCCATTGGACTTGTTGATAGGGTAACATTTTTGTTGTTGGATGAAGGATTTGGAGGTTGTTTCGGTTGTTCCTTTCTTTCATTTATTTTAGTCATTTTATCAGCACACACCTTTAACAAACCTTTCATCTCACATGCATCAAATTTATTAATACTCTTTCCCCCACTAGTTGGTTGAAGTTTCCATATAAGACTTTACTTTGGTCAACTTCAAATGATCATATCTCTTAGAATATGAAGAGTTGTGTGGCCTATAACCTATCAAATTAAAGGTCTTTGAATCTTCTTTCCAACCCCACCAAGCTTGAATCATTCCGAGTTTGGAGTAGAGCGTTATGATCATTTTACTAAATATGTAGTGCAGTTTCGTTTTGGCAGCGGAAAAATTCTAAATAAGGTAATTTTTTTCTCCTTATACCACTAGGAAAACCTTAAAACGGATTTCTTAACTCTTATAAAGCCCTAAACAATCCTATTTCCATCTTTTGAATTCATTCTTCTCCTATCTCAAATCCTAATATAAAATTCTAAGGAAGATCAAAGCATAAAGACTTCCAAATAAGATTTTTCCAAACAAAATTCTTTCAAATATTTTTCAAGATTCTTCTTCAAGCAATGTTCTTCCAAATCCTTTTCAAGATTCTTCTTTAAAGTAAGTCTTTCTCTAAGTGTTTCAACCTTTCCAACTCAAATTCCTTCTTATAATCATGATCATTAATAGAAATCTTAATCCTTGATCATAGGATTTTCAAGAAACTAATTCAAGACTCTCAAGTAAGGATTTCTTGATCGTTCTTCTTCAAATCAGGGTTCTTCTTCAAGATTCATGGAGCGCTTAAGGTATGTAAGATTATTAGAGTGAGGAACTTTGTTCTTCCTCACGCTCTACTCCTACAATATATGTTTTTAAAATCAAAGCTAGGGTTTATACCCAAGATCTATAATTTGGAATTCCCTTTATCTCTTATCATTGATTCTTAATTTTTATTATCAAAATTATGGTACATTAATGATCTTTGATTTATGATTAATGCTCTTATACCACGTGGATCCCTTTCAAATCAAAGTTATTTAAAAAGTTTATCATAGTATTTCATATGCATTATTTTCATGAATAAAATATGTCAAAGATTTTAAAGAAGTCTTTCAAGAAAGAATTCAAGAAAGTAGATTTAGTTTAATCACATTGTTTTCAAGAAGTATTTCAAGAAAGTATTATTATCTTTAATTTCAAGTGCATTATTTTAAAAGAGTTTCAAGAAAGTATATTTTACTTCAAGTGCATTGTTTTCCAATTGATTCGTATGAACACATGCATTATTCATGATTTTGAATATGAAGTAGTTATGAATAAAATTTTATGAACTATGATCATGATTTTGATAAACGATTTATGCATGCTTTATGAAAGGATGAATTTATGATTTAAGGATGCTTTAAAGTAAGTGTCAGTTATTTGTGAAAGGTTTTCTCACATATGAAGGTATTGTGAAAGGTTTTCTCACATACTTATGAATCATGATTGTGAAAGGTCTTAACATATGTATGAATCATGGTTTTTAAAGGAGTTATTCTAAATGAACTCTATCTTGGATTGGTTGCTTAATTGTACCTTTCCATGGATGATGATAAGAATATGAATAATGACTATTTCGTGGGATTTATGCTTAGCACTGAGTGGACTAGTGGTGATTACCCTTGTGCCACCATAGCTTTTTCTTAGATAGACATTAGCTAGTGGATCCACTTTAGCTCAGACTTATGGTTCTTACCTTGGCAAGTAAGGACACCCCTTTTCTGTGTGGGGCAGACACTAGATTCCATGCTATAGCTCACATGGTCTGTATCGGTTAATGGTAAATATCCCACAAAAGAACTGTGTTTTCTTCAAAGGTTTTATGAAAGCTTCTTAAATGGTTTTAAATATGCATTGACCTCATATATGATTTATGACTTCTTTATAAAGGCTTTTATCACATTTCGAACTTGGTCTTGCATATCATGTTTTAAGTTTATCATGTCTAGCTTTACAAATTGTCATACATATATCTCATACTCAGTGCATTCAAAGTACTGATTCACATACCTCTTGTGCCTACATTTTTCATGTGATGTAGAGTCAGGTTTTTGCTATCAGGATCCTAGTCAGTTGTATCGCAGCTTTCAGTTAGAAGGTGATGAGTTCTCTTATTTCAAGCACTCAAGTCTGTTTGTAGTTCTAGTGTGTTATTTCTATTCACATGTATTGATTAAGGTAAGTGGGGGTCATGTCCAATTAACTATAATCAGTAGTAGTAGAGGCTTCATAGACAATTAGTTAGAGTTGTTGTATTCAGTCTATTCTATTTCAGATTCTTTTCATATTACAGTTGTCGTATACAAAAATTAGTCCAAAAAATATATTGAACTAGTATTGCATAATAATGCTTCTACTCAGTCATTTTCATTTTGTTTACATGTTCATATTTAGTTGCTCATGACTATGCTAGTATCAAGGGTTAGCTTGGAATCACTTGTAATTCTAAGCACCGTATTACGATTAGGGGGTAGTCTCAGGTCGTGACATTTATAGATGCCAAACAAGAATTTTTAATGTAGTCAAATTAAGAAATATCGTAAGTTGGGGTCCAAATTTTAAACAAATTGATTAGTGTAATATTGTTTTAAGGAAATTGTTTACTTTTTTTCTTAAAAAGTTGAAACTTGCTAAAATTTTAACAGGTGATATTCCATGATTATTTTTGGAGACCGAAAACACAATATTTAACTTGTCACATGGGCATATTTGGTAGAAAAGTTCTAAGGAAAATATGTTTTACAAAAGATGTTAGTATATCCTTAGAAAACTAACATCTTGTGAACCTGGGAAATGAACTCTAACAACCTGGGAAGCGAATTCTAACATTCTAAGGATATACTAACATCTTTTGTAAAACATATTTTCCATTATACTTTTCTACCAAATATGTCCATGTCACAATGTAAATATTGCGCTTTCGGTCTCCAAAAATAATCATGGAATATGACTTGTTATAATTTTAGCAATTTTAAACTTTTTAAGAAAAAAAGTAAAACATTTTCCTTAAAATCATATTACACTAATCAATTTATTTAAAATTTGGACCCCAATTTATGATATTTCTTAATTTGACTACATTAACAATTCTTGTTTGACATCTATAAAAGCCAGACACCTCTTTGCGTTATATATTCTACTCCAAAAAAAGTGTTTATTTATGTTTGAGTATCAAATATGGCTACAAAAAGGCTTAGGGATACTAGAAACTATAGTGAAAATGTGAGGAACTCCATCTTAGATAGAAGAGTAACAAGTTTGTTTAAGAAAGCAGAAGAACTTTCTATTTTGTGTGATATAGAAGTCGCCATAATTATTTTTAGGCCAGAGAGTATCCAACCCATTGCTTGGAAATCTGCAAGTCTGGCTCAGGATGTCTTAAAAAGGTATTTAAGTTGTGAAGCGAATGAAAGGATTAAAAATTTTGTCAAACATGAAACCTATCTTCAAAGGAAAACAGACAAGAAAGAAAAACAAATTAGCAAATTAGAGAAAATGAATGAGGAGAAGGAAATGGAAATCCTCTTCAACCAACTAGTGGAGGGAAAGAGTATTAATGAATTTGATGCAAGACAAATGATAGGTTTGTTAAAGGTGTGTGCTGCTAAAACGGCTAAAATAAATGAAAGAAAGGAACAACTGAAACAACCTCTAAATCCTCCATCCAACAATGAAAATGTCACCCTATCAGCAAGTCCAATGGGAGATTTATTCAATGACTCATGGTTTATTGAGACTATGGCTACATTAGGGGATGGAAGTGGTATAGAGTCTGCACCAACAAAAGTCAATGACACCAATGTTGGAGACAATGGCCATTCCAAGGATCTCGATTGAGAATATAATAATTATGTTGTTCTATTATTATTTTTTCATGTTGCTTTTTTCATAGTGTGTGTCTTAATTTGTTGTCTTTTTCTATCCATTTCGTGTTATCGTACTTTTATTTCAATTATTTATGAATGTTATGTTGGAAAAATAAACTAATGTTGTTCAATCAACAAGTTATTTGTGTCAAACTTTTGGACAAAGTTGAATCTTTAATTTTAGTCGTATATATTTATTTTTCTTCAATATAGCAGCTTATGGTATTTGATACAAAAGGTATTTCATGAGCATATTAAAATTTATGAATTTCTACCCTATATTTAGCAGCCTCAATCTTTATGAATTTCCCAAAATAAATATTCTAGTCTCAACATTCACCATTTTTAGTCAACTCTCTCTCTCTCTCTCTCAAGTCTTAATCTTTATCAACTTCCCAAAATAAATATTCTAGTCTCAACATTCACCATTCTTAGCCAATTCTCACTCTCTCTCTCTCTCTTTCTCTGTCATATTCTTCTGTGGTTGTCGTCCTCTTTTCTCGTCCCCGTCTTCTATTCTTCTTTGCCCTTCCTCTATTCTTCTCCATTTCCCCCCTACATCTCCTCCACCACTACATCTCTTCGAATGATTTTGTGTTTGAAGTTGTTGATAAAGATTCCCCAAATCTAAAGTTCTTACCAAAGAGCTTTCTTTTGAGATGGTGAAAATCACGTGGAGTTTGGGGATTTGAGGTGTTTGAAGAAGGAGCTTTGACTGTGGTTTCACCAAGTAGAATTTTGTATGTATGGATTTGCGATGATGGATGGTGTTTCATAAAAAATAGGAAGTTGTTAGTGGACTCACGGTGGAAATGTGGTAGTTGTTCTAACCTTGGTAACAATTACAAGCAATTGTTAGTTACTTCTGAACTTGAAATTTCCAAATGAAATCAGAGAAAGAGTAGGAAAAGCTTCACGGAGCATTCGAACTAGCATTTGACGGGGATAAGACCAAAGAATTTAAAGCCCATTATTGTATTTTAACGTGATTTAGGATCTTAAGGATATGACATCCAATGTAATCACAAGGAAAAAAATTAGTTTCATGTGTGGACATACTTACATTTTACTGTAATTTCTTTGTTTCTCTATTTTGATAAGGCATTTTATTTTAGTTTCATACCGACGATTCTCTCTCAAAATTAAAATACATTTTAAAGTGAAAGATGATATGTATGTCACTAAGCAAAATGTTTTTTTGTACATACCTTTTCTATTCTACCTCGAGATATAACTTAAGCAAAAAGACGGTGTAGATCTAGTGGTGTTCCTTCCACAAGAGGGATCCTGTAATAAGCAGGACTTCCAACGCAAGGATTTTTTGCGTTTGGCACAAATGACTCTCCTTGTTACACAAATGTGTACATTATGTACACGAACCTCCTTGAACTCAAGACAAAAAAACAAGAAGGTTGGTGTACATAATGATATAGTTGTTGCAGTTATGAACTATGAATCACAGGGACTTCCAACATTACTTGGTTTAAATAGGCTCCTATGGCTAAGAGTGTCAGCTTCACTTGTTAACCAAATATCGGTTTCTTAAAACACCAAGCGAACTGGCCAACAAAAGGTAAGCTACTCTATAGGCACGAATCCTAGGGAAGAAATCAACGAATAGTCGCCTTTTGCAGCAGAAGTTTTGCAGAACACTTTTATATGAAACATCCAACAAGTTTAGTGGAACTAAAAATGTTAAAAATATTTCAATTGTATAAACTTATATATTTAAATAAATGTGTGTGGTCTTTAGATATAAAAATTGTGATGTCTATACTCAGTGGGTTTAACCAAACTACGAAACTCTCTCCCTCTTAATAGGTTCTAACAAAACTTCAGAACCTCTGGCAGGTAGAACAACATTCCATTACTCAAAATTGAACATATTTAGATCTTCTGATGCATTGAGTTAGATTCCCAGACCTGTATCACCAACTTATGCCACAGCAACACCACCGGAAAACTGCATTGTACTAGAGCGAGGGGAGGCAGAGAACTCGGGTGATTTCATGGCTACAGAACCACACTTCTCTTTATGTTCATCGATTAAGATTAGCTTCAAACGGCACTCTGAGCTACAAAATGCCTTCTCTCCTCTGCATGAGCATCACATAAGAGAAGAGGTGATATCAGTAAACCTGTACTTCATTCCCAAGCTTGACAAGACAGGGATAATATATTTTCCCTCCCAAATATATATATGTCCTACTCTATACCTAAAATTCTCCAAATCAAAAGCACACACTACAGTGCTTACACAACAAGGAAAAAGCAAAAAATTTACGAACAAATGAAAACCATTTGGTACTTTCCTACCTAAAACCCCTTAGGTCATAAACTTCAATATTATACAGATGAAGAAGGACTGAATTATTCCCAACTAGAAAACAACAAAAACAAGAAGTGTCTAAGAAGAATGATTGAAACTAAAAGCAAAGAAATAGGAGATATTAACTGACAATGCAAAAATATCAATATCTTCCACAAGCCACACAAAAACTACAGTTCATGATGAGTTCTGAAATTAATTCAACCTTCATGGATCTGAAAATTAAAATTAAGAATCGTCACAGAGAATTGAGTAATAACTCTGTCAATGTTTCCAAGAAAGCGAATTAAAGAAATCACTTCTGTATTAAAATCCCGATGGACTTGGTTCGTATGCATGATTACTATAACAAAGTCATACAAGAAAACATCAGCAGTTTACTTTAGAAGATTCCAAGCGACTGACAAGAAAGAAAACTAACTGTACAAACTAAGCACAATGTATTAATCTAACACTTGTCAAAGAATTTATTCCCCTTACTTCAGGATATGCATGTTAAACAAGTAAAATATGAGAAGTAAAAGTCCAGTCCTTTGTGTAAGTTGGAACAAGATACCAAAGGCGTAAGTCAGATGATAATTATAGAATACAAGAACACTTAATAATGCAAAAGCACAATGCAAAAGAGGAGGAGAAACTACTAGTTAAGCATTCAAGGTTACTGCACCTACACGGACATGACTATTACATGGAATTTGGAGAAACTGGTTAGCCACACTGACAGCAAAAAAAAAAAAATTGATCGTGCGATGATAAGATAACTAAGCTTGCCACGCAGTTTCCAATAATGACATGCATCCGTTAAAGGCTTCCCTCTTCCTGAAGACAATCTATTTCTTAGGACTATAAGAGTATCAACAATTTGCAATAAATGAAGATAGAGCATTGCTACCCAACTGACTTAGAGCATCTCTGTTTGCAAACTTTCTAAATCCAGATGGGAATAACATTTTCCTAAACCAATAGAACTAAGCAGACAGAAAATTAGGACATCCACAAATTTCAAATTAGATTCACGCAGACAGTATATCGCAGCATAAAGAATAGATGGATTTGCATCAACATGTTCTCATTTGCAATACATGCTTCATATTAAAAAATTAAAAAAGAAAGTAAATGTCAAAGGATAATCATAATTTTGTAAGGAAAAGACGAGCCAACAAACACAAAGTTTTATGGACCACAGACAGCTATATTTAAAACTTCAAAAGTATGAATTGAATGAATAAGTCTCAGACCATAGTTCTCAACCACTACCACAACAATAACATTCATTCAGATTTTATGTTAACTACTGCAATTAAAACTGAACAGGTAAGAGAATATGAATTACATTTTGAAAGTAAGCAAAAATGCTATCCACATTGAGTAACCAACCAAATATGATCGACATCATTACTGGTAGGACTCTAGAACACTCTTTTTTATTGGGTTAAGCAAACTACTTCACGATGATCTACTCATACTAATGAGATTTCATCGATTAAAAACATTATCAAATGAATTTTCATTTTAATTAAAACCATACAAAAGGAAATAAAATTATTGTAATCTCTAAGGTTGACTTGAATAAAAAGCTTCTTTCTTTTGATATCAAGGATAACCCACAGCCGCTACTCTTTAGGTGTGCACATGCTAAATTCCGCTCATATGCAATAGCTCACAAACCACATAGGACAAGCCCCGTGTGACGAGCTTGACCCAGAAGGTCAATCCCTGCTGCGCAGGCAAGGGGTTTCAAACTTGAGACCTCCATAATGGAAGTCCCAAGCTAAACCATTTAAGCCACCCCCAAAAGATTGAATATAGACTAGTTTCTCAAAGATAATCAAAGTACAAAACTATCATGTTGGAGCATTACAAATTTCATAAAATGGAAATATAATAAAAAAGTTAATCCACAGTTAAAGGCCTTCAAATAAAAGAATCAAGAATAGGCTAAAACAATTGAGACAGATTATACAGAACAATGATAAGAAAAACAACACAAAATACAGCAAAAATGAAGAGTTGCAATGAACCTGTAAATGAAAATATCCAACCCCTCAAGGTGCTTATGGCATAAAGAGCAAATATTGAGGAAATCCGCCGCCCTAAAAGCCTCAGGATGAGCAGAGGCAGCAGTATTAGCAGTTTTATGATACCCATTTCCCAGAAATTGATCATCATAATATTCCATTTTCTTAACCAAATTGGTACCCACATGAGAAATCACACGAGTATACTCTTCACACATCTCCATTTCCTCAATAGTAGGTTTTTTCTTTATCTTATTATAAAAATTATTACTCAAAATTGGTATCGGGGTCGAAGTTGGTCTTGGCGAAATAGTCAGAATTTGAGGTTTATAACATTTCTGATTATTGGACATGGATGCAACAATTCCAAGGCCAACAACACCATTAGGGTCTTCAAATTTGTTAGGAGATTTGGTGGATTTAGGTGAATTAATGTTATCAGTGGGGGAAAAAATGGAAAGATTGATGGATAATATCTTCTTACGGCCTCTCACTTCAACCATTTTTTTTTTGGAAAAGGAACAAAGAGAGACGCATATAGGTCTCTCTCTGTTCTTGAATTTGGAATTGAGGTTTTTTTTTTTTCCAGATTGAAGGGAAAGAAAGATTGGTAGAGAAGAAAAGGAACAATTTTCTCCTCTTTTGGATTATATCTAAAAGAGAAACTTCTCTCATTTTCAGGAGAATGGAGAATATAAAATAGTCACGTAAAATACATTGTACAACTTTCATTTCAAATTATTTCCATGCTACGTGCCTCTCCCACCCCCACACACATGGGTGGACCCATGTGGGTTTCAGGGGGTCACCCGAACTCCTTTGATAAATTTTCTGCATTTATGTAGATATATTAATTTTGAATCCCTTTCATGAATAGTAAGTTTTGGCATAGACGCATAGTTATAGATCTTCTTTTAAGTTGACCCTAGCATCTAGGGTTCAAGCTCCACTGTTAACATTTTATTTTTTTTAGGTTCTCTTCCTTTAATTTTAGGACCAATTTTTTTTTTGCCTTTTTTACGTGCTAAAGAGTAGATTTAATCCCACAAAAATCCAAACGTGCTAAAGTGTCTCTTGTAACGGAACTAACTTTTTGTACCTATAAAGTATATACTACTACAGTACTACTTCCTTGGAATTGTGTTTTGTTCGCTTATTTATACTTTTAATACTTTTATTTTTTGAACCCCTTGAATGAAAATTCTGGGTCTGTCACTGCCTACACACACCTAATATATATATTATTTTTATCTATACTTTCAAAATATTACGAATCTTACCATTAATTTAGAGTTTAGTACTATATATTAAGGAAGATACACTTAGGTACATGTATTTTTATTACCAAATAACCTAAAATAGGGAGAGAGACAAGCGAGTTTCGTTATTTAAGATACAAGCGAATCACACTAGATACATACTAGATACATGTATCTATATGTATTTGATGTGATTCATATGTATCTGTGATACCAGATACATAGTAGAGTGGCGAGCCAGATGGGAGAGAGGCGAGGGAGGCAAGCGAGATTTGCCATGTATCATAGATACATGTGAATCCACTTGGATATAATGTCTAGAAAAAATTACACCTAATTTTGACCCCATGTATCTTGATATACATCTATCTGGACATATCTGAATGTATCTGGATGCACCAAAATCTGGCAAGAACTTCAAGTGAGAATATAACTGAATATCAATGAGGAACAACCCAAAAACAACTGAATATTGAATCTATTTTTGAAAGCCTCTAATACTGATGAGTTGTTGGGACAAGTCCCCAGCTAATCTCTAAAACTACTGAAAATTGATAATGAGCTAACTAAACAAAAAGCATTAATAAACGTCCTCGAACTATGAGGACTCACCACTAAAGTTGTTGAGTATGGAATGGAAGTTGAACTAAGTGTGATCTGGATGCTGAGCGCATGAACCTACATCATATAACGATGTAGCGCAAAAGGATGCATCAATACTTTGAATATACTGAGCATGTAGGATATATATGCTAAACTGAAGATGGAAATAGATATACTGAGACATAATTGAAAGTTGAGCTGGCTGCAATGACCAAGTACTAATCATGAAGATAACATGCCGAACTGAATACTGAAGTAGATGTTGATAACATAGTCAATGCAATAAGAGTCTGACTATGGGAGGTACTATTAACCGACATAAACCCTGTGAGCTAAACATGGAGTCCGATGTATACACCCCATTGAGAGGACCCAAAACCTTGCCAAGGGTATAAAGGCATGACTGTGGTGTGATCACTAAAACTGATGCCCAACAGAGGGGACTTCTGAACCTACGTTGGCACGTAGTTCTGGGACTTTGAGGGTATGCTGACCCCTAGTCCAACTCGGTGCTAAGTCTACTCCCAACTGAATATGTATGTAACACATTATGACTGAATTCTGTAAAACATGGATAGCTCGATGTTCTGACATGCAAACTCTGAGAATGTAAAAATTATATCTGATAATATGACATTCGTAAACTGAAGCATGTATATAACTGAAATAGCTGGCCTAGCATGTGTAATTCATGAACTAAAGGAACTACATAGCTAGGGTTCTGAATTTCATACAAGAAACTGAGCAACAACATGATAAT
>JAJONR010013925.1:0-14649 GCA_029582245.1 Solanum etuberosum
TTTTTTTTTTTAATAAAAAAATTCATCACTTTGTTTTATTTTCTAACAAAGTTACAACACTAACAACTATTATTTTATTTCAGTCCCCAAATAAATTAAAGTCTATTGTATGAGTTTCACTTACCATGTTCCCTATTTTTTTTAAAATCCAACTCATATCAATATTATACAAATAAAAAATATTAGAAGTTCTCTATATTTTTTACTACTACTAAATACTCCTAAAAAATCATAGGACCCCGTAAATATATGAACATGATAAATTAAAAATTGGGTACTGATTTACAAAATGACCAATAAATGTATAGATTTTTGCATATATAATTATAATATACATATTTAGACACATAATATACATAATTAGTATATAAATATTATATATTTCGATCATATTGATAGATAAATTTGGCCGAAAAATATATTTGAAAAGAAAATGGAAGGGAAAAAAGAAATAAATTTGAGTTTCCTTCATTTAAGCAAAAAATCTTGAAATGTGTTTGTAGTAATAAAATGACCCTCGAGTCAATCCAATACTTCCTTTCTTTGGCCAAAACATTCAAATCTACAAAGAGCAATTACTTCTCTTCCACCGTTTTCTATTCAAATCCTACAATCACATTATCTTGACTTTCAAAGCCTTTTCTTTACCCCCCCTACCCCCCTTACTTTCCCCCCCTATTTATTCCTGCTGCAACAACCCCTTCTTATTAGAATAATCCACACCTTTCCACCTCTCTCCATTAATACTCCCTTTCTTCATATATACAAACCCCAAAAAAACATCAAAACTCAAAAAATATGTAAAACAAAGAGACAATTTCATCAGACTTCTGAAGAAATTAAACATCACAATTTTTATTGTATTTTTCTCTCTCTTTTATTTTGAATTAAGAGCTTTCACTGTGATGAAGATTCTAATATAAGCCCCATCATGTGCTTCTTTCAATGTTCTCTTTGTTTTCTCTTCAAATTGAACTAATTGGGCTTTTTGTTACATTGAGTAGTGAACAAGTATTTTCAGTCTGAAAAATAATAATTTTGTGAACAAGTTATTATAAGGGTATGGGCCATGTACTAGATCTCTAGTCTATCTTTTTCACTTTACATTTAATTTCATTTCTATTTTTGTTTATCATTTAACAGGTGATTCTTGTTTTGGGTTTTGTCTTTTTTATTTCTACAATTTGCTTTCTTTTTTCCTTCTTTTTAATCTAAAATAAAATAAAAAGAGTAGTAGGTATGGAGTCTATATAAGAAGTGTGTTAGGGTTGTTTATAGACTACCAAAAGAAAAAGCAAAGCTAAAGAGAGTTGTCTTTTTTTTTTTTTTCTTCTTATTTGTTCTTCATCATCATCAAATATGGCTTCATCAAATAGACACTGGCCTAGTATGTTTAAATCCAAACCTTGCAATTCTCATCATCACCAATGGCAACATGACATCAACTCTTCTATCATTCAACAAAGACCTCCATGCAATCCAGGTATATATATAAACATATGTTCACATTTTTTTTTGTAATGAGGTTTGATTCATTTTTATTTGTTTTTTTTTAATTACAATTAGAAGAGCGAAGTCCAGAGCCAAAGCCTAGATGGAATCCAAGACCCGAGCAAATTCGGATACTGGAAGCAATTTTTAATTCAGGCATGGTGAATCCACCAAGGGATGAGATAAGGAAAATCCGAGCTAAACTTCAAGAATATGGACAAGTTGGTGATGCTAATGTGTTTTACTGGTTTCAAAACAGGAAATCTAGAAGTAAACACAAACAGCGTCATTTACAAGCTAAAGCTCAACAACAACAACAACAGCATAATTCTTCTCATCAACCTATTATTACTTCATCTTCATCATCTTCTGATAAATCTTCACCCAATTCATTGACTTTCTCAATTGGTTCATCGAATGTGATGGACTTGCTGAATTCTCCTACTTCTTCAGTGAACCAACAAAACTATAACGAGTTCTTGTCTAATGAGCAGCCCTTCTTTTTCACCGTT
Organism: Solanum etuberosum; assembly: GCA_029582245.1. Classification (NCBI taxonomy): domain Eukaryota; kingdom Viridiplantae; phylum Streptophyta; class Magnoliopsida; order Solanales; family Solanaceae; genus Solanum; species Solanum etuberosum. The sequence continues at coordinate 2,004 of JAJONR010013925.1, forward strand.
CAACCATCACCGCCACCACCAGTAGTACCAACTCATGATCATTCCGCCATGTCACAAGGGTTTTGCTTCCCGGATTCAACTACTTTTTCTCCTCATTCATCTTCTTCGTCTTCTGGACTTTTTCTTAGTGAATGGATGGGGATAAGTCAAACACCTAGTAATTCAAAGAAAGCTGAAAATGAGAAAATGAATTTGCAGTCACAGCTCATGAGTTATACTGTTACTTCAACTGCTTCTCCTCTTGCTACTACCACTATTCCCACCATTGGTCATATTCAAGGTAAGCCTTTTACTCCGTCCGTTACATTTTATATGACATTCTTTTTTTTCGCTTCCAAAGATTTTTGATATGTGATAATAGTTTTTTTTCCGTTTAAATCTGTTTTCGGTCAAACACTGTCATATAAATTAAAACAGTGAAAAAAGTAATTTTTTTTCTTTTATTTATATGTCTAGTGAGTAGAGTAGGGGAGGAGTATTGAGTAACTGAAGTGCTATATTCTTTACTTTCTTTTAAATGTTGAGTATGTGGTGGGCTACTCAGTCCAAATGATACCATATCTAGTATGAATGTGCACTTTAACATTTTTTTCCATTTAACTTCATGACAAAAGTGAAGATATATATAGTCTAGAAAGTTGAAAGCCACTCATTTTTTATTTTATTTTAGGGCCAGAACTGAGAATGAGAATAAATGTTTGTCTCTATTCATACGAAATTTAAGCAAAATAAGTAAAATCTTCTACTGGCATTTCATGGAAGTGATTGATGCTAAGCTAGGCCTGTTTCACTTTTTATACAGTGTTTTTTAACAAGGCCAAAAAAGTAGTACTACTACAATTTACATTTTCTCATACGTTATGTTTTATAGATAAGACAAGGTTAGATTTGTCCTTTGGCTCCCTCATTTTCTGATTTCTTGTCTAATTTTTTTTTTGGAACAAACGTTCGCATGGATGGATCTTGTGGAGTTATATATATAAATTTGACTACTGCATTGGTTCCATTTATCTCATGATTGTGTAACGTACGTGTGGTTGTAGGGGTTGCTGTGGACCCTAATGATTCAGGTCCCACGAGATCAACGGTGTTTATCAATGATGTTGCTTTTGAGGTTGGGATAGGACCGTTTAACGTGAGAGAAGTGTTCGGTGAAGATGCGGTGCTTATTCATTCATCTGGTGAACCACTCATTACTAATGAATGGGGTATCACAATTCAGCCACTCCAGCATGGTGCATTTTACTACTTGCTTCGCACGTCAAGTACTGCATCGACTCATCATATATAACGAAGAAATAATTGATTCGGTACGAATTCAAATTATTACTTTTTAAAACATTTATACATCATAAAACCTTTCCTGGAAACTCTTCTTTTTTTTTTTTTTGAAAAAAAATCGTATTTGATTGCAGATTTGTTGATGTTGAAGAAGAAAAAGGTGTTTGCTGTTATGTTTTGCTTCATTGTCTCTTGAAGAAAAGAAGGAGGGGTTTTAATTAGTTTAATTTGGAGTAGTGTTAATTAGTATGTTACTTTGACGGGACATTTTAGTTATTACAGAAATCTAATTAAGTCCTTAGACTATGTGTACTATGTTTCATTTTTTATGATGAAATGAAACTAACATATTATTATAATATAAATGCGCCTTTTTGAGGTTTAATATCTTTATTTGGATGATATAATTAAGTTGATTAATTAGTAAATGGTTAACCTTAGATGGATGACTTCAGTTCCATTTTTATTTATTTTTACATGGATGACAACATGTGATGATATATATGTGTCTATGAAGGTCAAGAAAAAATCCAATAACTGTGATATCATCATTAACATATTTTCTGGCAGCTTTCATGTTTACTTGTTTGCTTATTCTGCAAGGAAACCAAAGCATGGTAGTTGTAAGTCCCTTTATTTTCATTTTATACCTTTTTATAAGTTTAAGTTATACACATTATCATCGCAAATAGACTAACTCATGTACTTTTTAAAAATGTAAATAGCACATTTTAAGAAGAATTACCTATAAGTAAAAAAAATTCATGCGACCAGCTAGATAAGAAAGTTATTAATACACTAGCAAGTATATAACTTAAAAGTACTATTTTTTATGTATGTACCCTGTAATGTGAAATAAATTCTTCTATTTATCAGGTCAATTATAAATGCTAACAATTGGTAATTATATTGTTTATAGTAGGCAATTAGCTAGATTAAACTATATAGTATTAAAAAAATATTAGTATTCTTTTAGGGATTTCTCTTTTCTTAGCCTTTTCATATGTAATGTTGGGTGAAGTTGATGGCTTGAAATGTAGTTTCATGTTTTTAGACAGTCATCTCTGGTTTCTTCGAAAAAGAATTATGTGGATAGCCCTTCTAATTCTTAATTAGTTCACTATTGATTTTACCTCTATAAATTAAATTTGAGTCTATATATTATGTTTTTGTTTCAACTAATGGTATGCATACAATAGCATTGTCGGTTCTAAGTTCGGATAAAAAATGAGAGTTGCTAAGGTTCAATCGAGACATTTTTTCTATCCCATATAAATAGAGTATATTTTAATCCTATGATCAAACTTCAATTATGAGATTACACTGAGATTTATTGTTGTAGTTGTTGCTTCAAATGCACTAGTGCCTCTCAAGTCATGTTTAGCTATGAAAAGCATTTTATTTTTTGGGTATGGTCCCATTAAATATTTGTCAAATAAAAAAATGATAAGTTTTTTTGGATAGACTAAAAATAAAAGGATGTCATATAAATTGGGATGAAAAAAATGCTATATATATGTGTAAAAGGAAAAAACTATTTTATATATATATATTATGAAATTGAATTATTATATGATGAACAAAAAAGAATGTTAACTCAATATATACTTAATATTTTTGTCATGCCGGGGGTGGGGAGTGGAGGCGTAAAGTGGTAGGAAAAAAGGAAGCTTTAGAAAAACAAGGTTTAGTCGTGTCTATTTAGGGAGTAGCTAAGGTAACACTGTGCTTAGCAGACAGTGTGTTGTCATTCTAAACAAGAATCCCATTCTTCTCAGATAATAATAGTTTGTTTCTGAATTACCATAAAATTTTGAGAGAAGTATTATATACAACCCTATACTCGACGTAAATTATTAATATCATCTTTAAACTATTGATAGTGTTAAAACATTCTTTTACTTGACTCACTAAATTCAACCACACCCTGCTTGCAATATGACTGAAATACACTTCTAAATTTTCACTAAGTTTATAGGGGTATTTTAAACACATCTCTTGACTTTTTTATCAACAGTCTCATGCTCCTACAAAAGTTTGATACAACTAGCTATGTCATGTGGCATATTGAGAATGTATCTAAGCTTAATTAGTTAAATAAATAAGTGTTTTTAATACTGTCAATAATTTAGAGTGTTTTCAATATTTCTCTCTAAAAATTTTGTTCTCCTAATTAAACATTTACATCAAATTATATTATTTTGTTATGATTAAGTACAAAATTAAAATAAATACATGCATAATTTAATAAAAAATGTTAGTTATACATGTTTTGCTTATTCATTAAAACTGATATATAAATTGAGTTTCGAATATATTTTGTCAATAATCCTTCGATTATGTCCTGGGAATATTCACACAAAATCATGTTCCTTTTTTAAACATTCAAAAAATTTAAAGCTATTTCAAAGCTATATAATGATTTTTTTATAACGGAAAGTGCACTAGTCCTAAAGTTGGACTTAATTATGTGATCGACATTAGTCCGTGTTCCGAGCTCGATCTATTTTCCTTCTCAATATTAAAGACTTTTTGCCTGTTTAGACATGATTTTTTTTTCATTCACAAAATTTATATTTTTTTCAAATTAAAAACATTTTCAAACATAAGTTTAATTTTCAAATATCTTTTCTCAACTTTTCTCAATATCACATTTTTAATATCCAAACGCCTACTAACTAGTCTTTTGCGTTTAGAAGAAAAGGAAAAATGCTCTTCTTTTTTTTGGTTTTTCACCTGGTGTCCGAAGTCCACATTGGAGCTCCGCCTGCATTCGGGGGTGGCGCTCCCAACAAGATTTTCTCCATATCCAGGACTCGAACCCAAGACCTCTAATTAAGGATAAAACACTTTCCACCAGTGCACCACAACCCATGTTGGTAAAAAGAAAAAATCTTCCTCTATTGCATAGAATGGTATCGATATTTTTTTTTTGAGGGTGGTGGAGGGGATGACGTGGAAAGGATTGAGAACAGTAATGCTATCGGTTTCCCTTTTTGGTTTATTTGATAGCATCTATATATATGATTGATAGATCAGAAAATGAAGTGATTTTATATTTATATTATTCTGCAGAAATATAATTATCCCTCCTCTCTTACCTACGTCATGATAACACTTAACAGTGCCCTTTTTTTTTGTTGCATGAAACTCTAATTATAATCATCATTACCACCAAAGACTTCGGGCTAAAAAAATGAACAATTAGGAATATAGTTATGGTGCTTGAAATGAGACAAGTGATTGATTGTTTTTCAAATTAAGTGAATTCAAAGGAATTTGGGAATTAGGAAGAGTTGTTAGTTAGTTGAAAAAATGTAGTCTTTCTGAATGTATCATACCTAGAATATTTGCCCTTTCACCTTATCGCTCGAGATACTTATATATTTCATTCGTTTTATTTTAGTTGTCATGATAAGGTTTAGCATAATTCTTCAGAAAAAAATTAATAAGGAGTATTGTTTGATCAATATATTATATATCCGTATTAGTTCTTTAATCTTTATTTGTATATATATGCCTCTTAATTCTAGATTAATTAATGTGACGGATAAATCAGGAAAAGATAATTAATTTTCTATTGATGTATAAATTGACAACTAATTTGAAACAAATATTTTTAATATAGATGATAACTAAAAAGGAACAGAGGAAGTATATACTAGCACATGATCATATTGTGATAAATAGTTTTTGTTTAAATTTCTATAGATGTATTGATGATAAATTTACTAACTATTAGTAAAAAAAATGAATTATAAACTCAATTGTTTTTGTTTAAATTTCTGAAAATGTATTGATGATAAATTTATTAACTATTAGTAAAAAAAATGAATTATAAACTCAGTAATTATTATATATTATTTAAAATTATCGTAAGAGCTGGTAAACTTCAAATTTTTAGATTTGATTACATGTGACTTATGCTGGTTTGTGAACAGAACCCACAATCAAAGAATGTCATTATCCCATAATGCTATAGTACTACTCATCCAAAGATCTCATATTTGTTAGCACTTATGAAATCTAGGCTTTCAAGTCAAAGAATAATAAGTCAAAAGGAGGAACTACCCTTCAATAGACATTGACATGTTCATTTCTATCCAATATTCTAAATTCTATTTTCAATGTCTGGAAAGAGCATACCTACAAGTCTTTCGACCAAGACAATTCAACTAGGGTAAATATTCATAAGTATTCAATGAATATTTTAATACATATATATAAAGCATAAGTAAAAGCTATTGAGTCTCGTAAATCTACAATCACATTCATGAACTTTTTTTTAAAATAATTTAATTTATATATATTGACATGATTAAGAATTTTTATATCATCGTAGTAGGTTATTTTTAACATTTTCATGTTATCAATTCTAGTTTTCTTTATAATTATTTATAGTTATATTTTACATGTATATATAATAAAATAAAATTTTAAAAATTATACCGTAAAAGATAAACTCCTCCGAAAATTCATATCGTTCATCCGCTAGATATTCATTATTGTAGAGGCAAAGTCGGTGATGTCCAGCTCAACAGACTCTTACAAAAAATAAATAATAAGTAAACAAAGCATCTTGTATAAACAGAATTTGAAGAAATAATGCATCACAAAAAGTGTAACGTAAATGGTCTATTCTAATTCAAGCATTTTATTTGATTTCCACTGTGACAATGAGAAGAAAATATATTGGTTGTTGCCACCACATAGGAGAAACTACATTTAAAAAGTATTTTTTTTATTTTTTTTGGAAAAGATGATTAATAGTGTATTCTGAATAAAGTTAGGCCCCATAAAGTTTTAGTTAGAGCCATTTCTCCTAATTTAATTTGGGCCGGTTAACATCTTAAGTTAGGTAGGTCCTTGAAAGGCTGGGTCCTGTATTGGACTGGGCTTCAAAAGTCTTTAGGCTATGGACGCAATGATATTTGGGTCATTCACACAAATGTTTCTACTTTGGGGTAATTTTTAATTTTTGAAAATCATTTATAGTTAGGATTATAATTATGAATAATATTATAGTTTACCTAATTACTATTCATACCTAAGGAGCGACACTCCTCGTCGAGAAGTTACATTGTATATATTACATTCTATATAGAGGTCAAATTTTGGTTTAATAAATATATATACAAGTATTGACATCTTTTGATAAAAATTAAAAAGTTTAGTATAGTGATTAAGTTGTGAAAATTCCTTAAGGTCATGACTCATGTGTTCTATCTCTACTAGCGTAGAGCTTTGATGATGTTGCTCAACAGAATGAATCCATTAAGTTCATAATTATACATTTTATATTTTTTACTACAATCATTAACACCCTTAAAGAAAAGAAGTGTAGAGCTTTGCTGTTGTTTAACAGGATAAGTCCAATCATTAACACCCCTTAAAGAAAAAAAAGGTAGAAAAGAAGTGTAGAGCTTTGATCAACATGATGAACCCATTAAGTCAAACCATTAACAACCCTTAAAAGAAAAACATAGATCTTTGATGATGTTGCTCTCCATTAAGTCCTTCTTGTGGGAAGCAAAGTAGAGGCAAATTCATGATTAAAATTTAAAGAGTTTTAATTAAAGTTATCAATTTGAATATATATTATTGTTCATCAAAAAGACGATTAGTCAATTTAGAAGTCTATTAAAAAATTTGGTGATGAATTCAATTTTAAAGGTCTTGTTTTGATTTCGAAATTAAGTATCAGCACTAGGTATCTTTAGAAGGAAAAAAAAAATATTTATGATTCTATTCAATCCTTCCGGCTTAACTTAGTAGCATTCTCAATGCCGTTTTGTAATTTAGTAGACTTCACAATATAATGTAATTTTGTTTAGGAGAGAATTTCTCGGTTAACACTTGTGTGAACCTCTTTGTATAAATTGTATAATATTTCGAGTGTAAATCGTATAAAATTGGATTGCTCCCATGTTAAATTTGAACATTGTTAGCAAAATCTCTTGGTGACTGGAAGATTCAGTATCGATTAAGTTGTTGCAGTAATATACTCGAAGCAAATGTACTATTTGTCGAAAATGGTCTAGTGAGTGTGACATTTTACGTTTATTTAATATTGTTTTCTGTATATATTTTATACTCGTAACTTCTTAAAATACATTATCGTTAATTATAACTTGATAACTAATTTTTTTTCCAATTGATAGTACAATATTTCTTATAGTATTTCATAAGACATAAATAGACATATATAAATTATTGTACGTTACGTAAACTATACAAATATTTAGATTTTACATAAGTTCTTATTGATTATATTTTGAAAACTTTTTCAATTGACTCAGTTGTTACACAAACTTATCAAAATTATTCTAGAAGTATTTAAAAATAGAATTAAGATTTCGCCTGATTGAGTTTGCTAAATAAACTATCATTTTTTATTTGTATAATATTTCATGTCATTTTTAATTACAAAAATAGGTCTAAATCAATAATATTGTAGTGATTGTTACGCTTTAGGAGACGTCCAAAGTTAAGATAATGTCTTTTTAAAGTTTATTATTTGATAATCTAATTAATTTAAGCTTTGAAATATATGAAAAGACATCCAATTGAAGTGAATTAGACAAATTAGTAAGTAGAAAGTAAGTGCAAATTTATTTATTTACGACTTTTAATTATAATGACATCAATTGTATTTTTAAAAAATAGTAAAATTTTGAAAATATATGCATAATAATTGATAAAAGATGGAGAACAATTTATTAAGAAAATTTCAATAAATACATAATTCTTTTTAATATATTTTTGTTGTTAAATTATAGTAGCATTTTTTTCTTAATAAAAATAAATAAATATATTACCTGTATTAGAACCCTAATGGTACTCTTTCGCCTCCGTGTTTTGCTCTTCCCATAAAGGAATCAAACTTGTTCATACTTCATCCATAATTAACTTATTAATGCAACCATAGCAATAATGTTGTTTTTCCCAGAGTTTTTATACAACAATATTCTACTACTCTGTTGTTTTGTTGATAGATCATCATCATCACCAATGCCCAATAACAACGACGATAACAACAACAATAACAATAGTAATAGTGGAGAAGACGAATTGCACGAAGTAGGTAGCAATCGTCCGGCATGTGCTTCGTGCAAGCATCAAAGAAAGAAGTGTATTGAAGGGGACTGCGTTATGTGGCGCCACTTTCCAGCTAGCAAGATGGATGAATTTCTTGGAGTTCACAAGGTTTTTGGTATATCTAATGTTACAAAGAAGATTAAGAGCTTTGATGATGTTGCTCAACAGGATGAATCCATCAAATCCTTCTTGTGGGAAGCAAAGTTGTGGCAGGTACTAGACGCTGACTCATGATTTAAATTTTTAACGACCTTTAATTAAGTTTATCAATTTGAATATATATTATTGTTCATACAATTAGTACAATTTTGAGTTCGAAATTTAGTATTTGTTGAAACTTTAGTGGGTTTTTAGTAGAGCCATAGAGAGCGAAGTCTCCCGCTAGTAGGAAAACCTTTCTATGGTAGAAAAAGGTTTATAACCTTTTTATGGTAGGAAATTATATTTCTAGCATTCATCCCGATGTAATCGTAGGGGCTAGAGAGTTTTGTTTAGATGGAGAATTTGTGAGACACATGTATTATGTAAATTGTGTGCAGTTATTCTCTTTATATCTTATACTAGGTCGATTGGTAAATGTATGTGTCTTTTGGTAGTGTAGTACTAGGTCAATTGGTAAATGTTTGTGTCTTTTTGTATATCTTTCCGGGTTTGTTTTGTTAGCTTCTACATGACATTTAATTATTTTGATCCTATGTTATTTATTAGAGACATATATATCATTAAATCTGGAACGTTCTTAGCAAAATCCCTCGATGACAGGAAGATCCAGTTCACGGGCCGTTAGGGGAATACAAGAAGTTGGAAAAACAGCTTATAGAGGAACAAAGGAATAGACAACTTCAGGTTCCAATAACAACATCAGAGAGTACAACTAGGTACGTGCTCCCTTTGGCAGTAGATCATAAAAATATGGTGACACCAAGAGAAAATGGTGCAAATAATACTAATCATAATCAGCAAGATTATAACATGCTGAGTTCGAGTATACCAAATTATGCTAATCATTTGCAATGGCATGGACAAGGTGGAGAAACTCAAGGAATTACTAGTAATGGTCATGATTTGATTAATATTGGTGGTGGCAACAATATGTTTGGATATGGTAATTTACCATATCAGCATAACAGACCAATCGAACAAATTCGAAATGGTTATATCCCAAGCCTTCCAGGAACTGTTCATCATCAAGCTACTTACAATAACGGTGGACATGTTCAATTACATCAACAAAAATTTCCATACAACAATGTTGATTTGGGCCATGGAAGAAGAAGAAAGGATCAATTTGTGAGTCCAAATTTTAGTGGTAGACATGTACGAGGAAGGAAAATTGGGTCAGCTGGCCCAATTATTAGACATAGTCCTAATGTTGACTCGATTATTTCTAATGCTATGAGGACAATGGTGAATTATAGTGTTAATGGAAGACATGTTGAAGATGGAACAAATCAAAGAGCAGAAGATGTTGCAACAGTTCTTCAAGACTTCACTAACTATAACCCCAATGATTTACCAGGTAAATGATTTATAAGTTTCAAGTTATATAGTGTGACTATACACCATCAGATTATTTTTGCCATACTCGATAGTAAGTAGGGGTGGCAAAATCAAACTCACCAATTCGTGGGTGGGTCAATAGCTTAATCCATTTCAACTCAATCCATTTCAATACATTGTTGATATGTAACACGAATTGACTCATGAAAAATCTTGTCAAATATTTTTTAATAACTTATTTTTCAATTTGATATGTTGTATATGTAGCCATATTGAAGAAAAATAATAATTTTATTAGGTATTAAAATAGTTTAAAAGAACAAATAAAATAATTAATCTTAGTAAAAATTGGGTTGGGTTGAATCTTGATCCCTAATGTAATCCATTACGTACACCCAACCCATTTTGACCCAACCGGTTTTGGGTTGGATTGGGTCTTGACCCATCCAAATTTGATCCAACCCGCTCAATTGCCACCCCAGTAATAGGTAACATACTTATTTTCAAATTTTAGATTGTACATTTAAATATAGCTTACCTCTACATATATTTAGATGACTTGGATGGTATATAAAGATCCAATCCGCTCAATTGCCACCCCGGTAATGATAAAGATTATGATGCCCTCCAATGTTTTAATTTTTAACCATTAACGTATATCTAATAATCATTTTTTTTTGTTCTCTATATTTGAAGGTGAACATAAGCAACGAGATTTGGATAATAGAGATCATTCAACCTCCAAATAGCACATTTTACATTATTTCTAAGGTAGTTGCTAATGATATAAGGGAAAAGGTGGTAATTACAGATTCCTCCTCCATTATTCATTTGTAAGTTTTCCTAAAAAGTCGTACCTTCTCATATTATATTATCCTAAATTTTATTTTGTCCGATATTTTTTTTGGTGAATAAGTATTTTATTATCAAAGAGAAGTTAACCGTTCAAAAAAAACTATTCTGACTAGATTGAACACAACTAATAACCTTCCATTTCCTAATCATCTGTCGACAACTTGGATGGTATTTTATGATCGTCAAGTATTTAGTTAATTTCACATTGAGACAACCTCTGAAATATACATCTTGAATTATTCTCTTCATTCACATACCGATACATCTCTTCTTTTGCCTTGAAAAACAATTTGGTTCCTCTCTTTTATTATTCTCATGAGCTTTTGTGTTTGTTGTGTCTATTCTAGCCATTATAGTAGCTTGTTCCATACTGATGATATCAATTTATTCTCCGATTCACACAAAGGGAATGGATACTATATTAACACTCATTCCCAATCATCCTATTCTTCATGTACCAGTACAACCTTCCATAAGCAACCAACATCACAATGAACAATCATTTTGGGCATAAGGGGTTTTGTAAATTAACTTCTTCCATCTTACTCAATTACTCTCTCTGTTCCTATTTATGTGGTACTTTTCATTTTTTGAGAGTCAACCAATTTAAGTTTGACCGGGAATTTGCGCATGAAATCTTTAATTTTTTTGAAACGAGATTTATATATTTGTAAACTACGTAAAAAGTATTATAAGTCACAATAATTGATAATTCAAAATGCTTAAAAGATCTATGAAAAATTTACGGCCAAAGATAGACTTGTTTGAATCTCGAAATCTAAAAAGTGTCACATAAAATGAAACGGAGGGAGTGTATATTTTTTTCATAGGAAAATAGTGCAATCTTTGGAATTGATCTTGTGTAACTAACCAGCAGCTTCCACCAACTCCTTAGCTTTGAAAATCATCTAAGATGCTTGTTTTGTTCGATATTATTAAGTTTTTGATCACTTCTTCAATTTGTTGTAGTACTATATTAGGGATCTTAATTATCTATTTTTGTAATATTGAAAAAAAATTAGTGGCCTAAAATCAAAGACATAGACAAAAATACTATTAATTTTGGATATATTATTTTGTTCTTGTATACTATTAGTTGTTACTTGTTAGTCTATATTCTTAACCATAACTTCACATTATAATATTATGATTTATAATAATTCCTCTTTCTTATATATATTCGATATTGTTTCACGTGAAACTAAAATAATAAAATTCATTATTAAATTTTTGTTGGCTTCAGAATTTTAGGGCCTAAAGCAAACGTTTTCTGGGCCTTACTTTGAACCACCCCTGCCATCGAGATAAGATTACAGCCACTATCTTGATTTGAACTATGTATACCAAGTAAAATAATTTTCAAATATATTTGCACCTAATTTTGCACAAATAAATGTGGGCACAGTAGTTTGGCGACCATGTGTGATGTGTCGTGCCTTTGGGGTTCATATTTTCCACCATGTTCGTGTTAGGAGGGTATGACTAATGTTACATGTTGCCGTCTTACAAATCCACAGCTGAAAAGACAATTATATTATATATATAAAAATTGAAAATTCGCAGTAAAAGACTGTTGTTTTTATAAAATTCTTATCACATGCATAATATCAAAATTGAATACCCATCATTTCAAAAAGGGAAAAGGGATTAATATACCCGAACTATTGGAAATGGTACATAGATATTGTCCGTCATACTTTTGGGATATTAGATTTGTTGTCCAAAAACTAGAGCATATATGCCCTTCACTCTAACGGAAGACCATATAGAGACACGTGGCACAATCCTACGAAGGGATCCAGTTTGACCAATTGATTAAATCCAAATTTTAAAAACCCACTCATATCCACCCATCCACCCACTTAACCCACGCACTTAAACTAACTCAACCAAAAACCTAAAAAATTCCCCA
>JAJONR010013926.1:0-11075 GCA_029582245.1 Solanum etuberosum
CGGCGCTTCGATGCAACCGGAGGAGGGGGGCCTCGAGGCCGGGGGGTGGGGGGCCTCGGGTCACGGCGCCTCGAGTTCGGGGGGTGGGGGGGCACGACTCCTCATGGCCGAGGGGAAGGGGGGCCTCGGGGCACGGCGCCTCGAGGCTGCGGGGAGGAGGGGCCTCGAGGCCGCGAGGGTTGGGGGGCCTCGGGGCACGGCGCCCCGAGGCCGGGGGGGGGGGGCCTCGGGACACGACATCTCGAGGTTGGAGGGTGGGCCTTTGGGGCCTCGATGCTATTTGGTTAATCCATCCTTGCTGCATCTACAATGTAGTTGCTAGAAGAATTTCGTTTATGAAGAGATTTTCTTTCTAGAGTTTTTATATATAATTGTAGATCAATTAATCAATTTTAATATAATTTTATTTGTCGTCTGATTTATCGCCAATATATTTTGCATTTATAAGCTTATGCATGACACCCTGTTTCTTTCGAACACATTAAATCATTTGATTAATTTGTGTACGTGTGTAGGGGGAGTTGAATCGCGAGTGTTGGGATGGTTAAAAAATATGAAAGATAAAAATTATAATATAATTAATATTCATATCAAGTGTTTACGCCCATGCGGAGTAAATCTCATTTCACAACACACTTTTTTATAAAAAGACATCAGGACACGAAATGGATGCGACAAGCAACACAATTACATGTTTCAAGCACCACAAGTCACCTGCTAAAGGAACAACACAACATAACAACGGAAATCATCGAAATAAATCAAGAGATATCAGCTTTAAAGCCTCCCCCATCTTGAGTTCTTTTCAATTAATTTCACTATGGGGTCTCGTACGGGTTGTTACAATATTATGCTTATATAGCTTGTTAGTAATGCTATATAGCTTGTTAGTAATTCATCTAAGGATTTTAAGTCGAGAAAGAGTAAGACAAAGAACTTTGAATGCAAGTTTAGTAATGCAATTCACGAGGCATGACATGAAAAGTCATCTTCAGGGGGGGTTTCAAAAATCTTGGGTCAATAATTCAAGAAAATATGGAGATTGACGAAGATGTTATACAGTTGGAACGAGCCGGATGAAATAGAGTCTATCATTTAATTTTGAAGCAGAAAAAAATAAAATAATCCTTTCTCTGTTAGCTATATTAATAAGAAAATTTTATTTTTATATTGAAGGCATATGAAAACCTCCTGACTAATATCCAATCACCAAATTATCCAACAAATTACAATCTCTTTTACCCACCATTATGTCTTCATAAAAAGGGTTTGAAGGGTGATTTTGTCATTTAAAAGATTTATCTCATGACAAATTATAATAGGATTATTATACCACCCAAAGAGAGGGAGGACTTATTGCGGTACTAATTATTAATTTCGGGATAAATTATTTCGAATTTGTCAATCAAACAACAAATTAAGTGTCACTGTAATTTAATCCCAAAACTATTTGATATAATCCTACACCAGACGATCCCTTAGACTATTGAGAGTGAATAAAGTCCTGTTTCATAGTAGACTTTTCACATATCATAATACACTCTTACTACTCTAATTAGTTACAGGGAACCAATCAAACACTAAAAAAATTCATTTATTACAAAATGACAAAAGTATCAACTTCAAAAGTAGAAAATTATCACTATTTCGCAAATTTCATATCAACTATTTTTTTTACCTATTACCATCTATATATTAAATACACTTCGAAGCTAATTAGATCAATTATTAATTGTTCCTTTTTCTTTTCAATCAAAATTATCACCATTTTTAACTAGGTGTGTTTGAATACATAAATAATGAAAGTTTATATAAGAAAGTGAAATAACTGATAATTAGAGTGAAATTCCGTAAAAAAAACTGATAATTTAGATGAGTTTTTTTATCATCATTTCTAAAAACTTAGTAGGTGATGGAGATATTACCAGGTGGAAGTAATATAAAAGGACAAAAATAAATTAATCACCACATCTTTTTCAAAACTTATTTGTTCCAATACTATTGTAAACACCTGTATCTAGTTTTCTATTAAAAAACACAATGGAGACTTGTCATATTCCAATTCCTCATTTCCCCACTCACATTTACATCACTAGATTGGAAAAGAAAGAAATCCAAAAGTAAAAGTAGGCTTCTTTGAATTTTCTTAATATTTAGAATGCATTGAATCAGACTATTTCAAATTTATATCGGCTAGAAATTATTATAAAAGGGGTGTGTTCGAACTCAAAAATTAAAACATCTAATTAAGAATAGAAAGATCTTATTCACTGTAACATATTTGTTGATGATATATTATGTGTTGGACCTAACTAATTTAAATTTGTGACAAGTATAACTTATTTAAGGAAAAATGTTCTATATCATGAGCTTTGCAAATCGCAGAGCTTGAACTCGAGAAACCAAGACATTTAATTTGAGGATAAAAACATTTTATCTATCACACTATAAATATTCTTGATAATACATCAGACTAGATTAATTCAACGCCATGTACGTAGACTTGCTCCCTATCAAGAGCTTCTATACTCTCAAAAGTCGAGCACAGCTACACGAGAGACAATTAATACCTTTAATTAAGAGTGGAGAAATCTCATCTATCAAAGCAAACTAATTAATAATCTTAATGAATGTCTTAATCAATATTTTACTACTCTAATTATTGCATTAATAATGTTTGATAAATTATCACATGTGACGTGGGCATCTTGTTAATCTTTAATATTTTATTCATGTTTTTGTCGTACACGTGTCGATAATCTGACGGTATTGCTTGGTTAAAATGAAAACGACATAAAGCATTGAGTTTATTTGTAACCAATGAGATTCATCCACGTGGTGATACGTGTGACACGTGTTAGATTTTTTATAGTCCCACTAATAAATAGAATCCTCTTTGGCCGACACTACTTAAAGTGATTCTTTTGCAATTAAGTCCCTATAGTTTAGTGTGTTATAGATTTGGTCCTTCTTCTTGTCATATAATACATAACATAGATAGATGCATGGAATCTTAACTTAAGCGATTCTTCTTCTTAACTTAATTTGATTTAAGTTGGCCTCGTAAACACCTCAATTTTGAGAATGTACATTCGAAAAAGTATGATAAGGAGAGCAAGTAAGGTGCCTAAACAAGCATTTTGAAAGTTAGGATGTTTGGTTAATAAGTTAAGATCATGTTAAGATGTTTATCTATCTATGTACCATATCATTCCGAATATATGTTTGAATTCCTTATATAACTTTCTGACTCCGTCAATTCAGGAAATACATTAATTATCAAAAAGATAAGGGAGTAACTAGAAACTTCGTGCTAAAAAAAAAGAGAGAAAAAACAATATTGTATAGTCGTGCATCAAAATAATAGTCAATATATATTATTGTATCATATACATAAAATATGTATATTTTAATTTTAAAATAATGTATATCTTTTGTATATATTTTAGAATGTAATTATGGTAAACCCCAAAAAAATCATCATAATCAGCACTAATAACACTTTTTTTTTTCTAGCTTTATACTTCTTACTTTATTTAGCTTTATCTGTGAATTATGGGAATTGGGAACCATAGTACTTATTTCTTGAACTTTCCTCATATATTACTCAATTACTACTATACTCCAACGTGCATGTGTGGTTCATATCACTTTGACCATATTTTCTTTGATTAAACTATAGTCCAAAAAAATAATAATCAAGATGATGTTGCTCTTTTCTCCCTTTTATTTTTCACCCTTCCATTTTCCTTTTCTCCTTCATCCACTAATATGATCATTCTACCAAATATACACTAAAAACCTAGCAAAATCCCTATAGAAATTAAGAAATCAACAAAAATCTTGTCATGTCTAATGATCAAAGAGCTCTAGTCTTATCAAGCAACAACAACAACAATAATAGAGACAACAATCATGAAGATCATCAGGATCAAGATCAAGATCAGAATCAGAATCATCGAGATGATCATATCAGAGATATCCACGCTATGACACCACCACAACCACCAGTACCACCAATCACCATGAATATTAATCGTGCAGGACGAAGAAGGGAAGCTTGGGAAACAAGTAGTCATAGATCATCATCTTTGTCCTCAGAGTTAGGAGGAGTTCCAAGTGAGAATTTTACAACCATGAGTAGAGAGTTCAATGCCTTGGTACTTGCTGGATCTTCTACCAACAACAACAACAATAATAATGGTACAAGTCATGAAGTTGAAGGTACAATCAATAATAATTTAGGAAGGATTTTCGAAGAGGAGACTATAGTCGAAGAAAATAATTCTTTAGCTATTGTAGCAGATAATAATAATAATAATAACAACAACAACAATAATAATGTTTATTTAAACCCTAGTACTCCTTCTCCTAACAATAATTTGAGTGGAATTAGTCAACAAGGAGAAGTGATTGTACATAGAGTGAAGAAAGAGGAAGTTGAATCAAAGATTAGTGCATGGCAAACTGCAAAAATTGCAAAGATTAATAATAGGTTTAAGTGTGAAGATGCTGTGATTAATGGATGGGAAAATGAAGAAGTTCAAAAGGCTACTTCATGGATGAAGAAAGTTGAGGTATGTATTCCCATCCGTTCATATTATATGTCTTTTAAGATTTTCGTACACGTTAAGGGATCTATGATTTGAAGTTTCATTTGTGATTATTCAGGATTGTAATTTTCTTGAAGTAATTGTGTTCTAATATTGATAATTTTTATTACATACTAACTAACTGAATTTTTAAAACAAATACAATGTTTAAGCAAAATCTACTGAGATCTGTCGAACTCATGGATATCTAGCTGCTTAAAAGTATTTTGTCTGAATTTTCATTGATTATCCCTTAAACGTCTCACTTACTTAACATTCCACAAATTAAAACATTAAGAATATATTTCAAAGAACAAGAACAAACGGATTCCTACTTTTCCAAAATATCAAATATTTTGAAATATTTGCATTTATGCTTGTACAAATTTAACCATCCTCAATCTTTTTTTTTTTAATTATTATTATTATTGAATATATTGAAATGATGAGTCATTTGACTTTAACCTACCATATATTAGGGGACAAACATAGTGGAATAAGTTCACTTAAAAAAAGTGAAAATTTTCTTGGTTTAGTGAGTTAGTTATGCTACTTTAAATGATATATTTGCTCAAGTAATCACTCAAAGTGGGAAAAGTAGTGAATGAAATCCTTCAATGAGTCATGAATGCACAACTCCAAAAATTGCTTTGCTTTTCTTTTTTCCCTCTTCTGCGCCCCCCCCCCCCCCACACACACACACACTTTCCCAAAAAAAGAGAAGAAAATGATTTGTTTTGGTTCCCTTGCCCCTATTCTAAGGTTAGTGTGTGGGACCATAATGTTAAATAGCTTTTCTAATAATAATGGTGTTTGTATCGATTTGTGTGCATTTTAATTATTTCATCCGTTACTTATTATTTTTCAGCAACATAAATATAAAGCAACTCTACGTCTCTATCGACTAAATATTAGGTTGATGACATGAAACACTTATTATATGCTTTGAGATGGTGAAACGAGGTGTAGATCACCTTGATGTGGTAGCCTACTAATTCAATTTTAGTTCTTGAAATTGGAATAAATTCAACAACGAAAATACTCTTATATATAGTCGTAAATATCATGATATGTGTTAGACCACAAATTTTCAGGATATTTTTAGTATCCGCCAAAATTTTGTACGCAATCAAACACTATAATAACATTGTTTTTTTTTTCTTTCTTCAGAGGAAGTTAGAAGAGAAAAGAGCAAAAGCACTAGAAAAGATGCAAAATGATATAGCAAATGCAAGAAGAAAAGCAGAGGAAAGAAAGGCATCAGCAGAAGCAAAAAGAGGAACAAAAGTAGCTAGAGTTGTTGAATTAGCCAATTTGATGAGAGCTGTTGGTAGAGCTCCAACAAAACGTTCCTTCTTTTAAATTTACAAAAAAAAGGTACTAAAAAAAAAGTGTGTTAGATAATTGCTACTTTGTGCTTTGTTATATCGAGGCGCTTATACTTATAGTGATGGATTTAGAATTTAAATAATGTGAATTCTGAGTAGAGAGAGTGTGTTTTGAAATGTATATATAGCTCTCCTATCGATTCATTTTGGTTTTATCGACAAATTGTCTTTCGTATGGAAGAAAGAGAATTTTGAAGTACTAGGTTCTGTCGAACTCACAAACCCTATGGTTGAATTCTCCATTGATATCTTAGAAAATCATGTTATATTTTTTCCAAGTGTAATATTGGAGCACTCAAAGAGTTTGGTGAGTGAGTGAATGGTAGTATTGAAACATTTTGTATAGTTTTTTTTGGATGTTACTTAATATAAATATATAGTGTGTTAGGTAGACATGCTACTCTGTGTTTGGTATATCTACTAGTTTTTCCGTAAGTTGACGGATTTAAAATTTAAATGACGTTTGAGTTGAGAGAGTGTGTTTTGAAATGTATGTATAGCTATTCTGTCAGTTCATTTGGTTCTGTCAACAAATCGTCTTCCTTTTGGGAGGAAAAGGATCTTGAAGTATTAGGTTTTGTCGAACTCACAAACCCTATGATTGAATTCTCTATTGGTATCTTACAACATTATATTATATATTTTCAAGTGTATTGTAGAGTGAGTGAATGGTAATAAGGAAACACTCTGTACAATTGTTTAGATGTTAAATTACATAAATATATGGTGTGTTAGATAGAATTGCTATTATGTGTTTGTAATGTCTAGTTTTTGCCTAAGTTTGACAAATTCAAAATTTAAACATGGTAAGTTCTGAGTTGAGAGAATGTGTTTTGAAATGTATATGTAATTTTTTTGACGGTTCATTCAGATTATATTGGCAAATCTTGTTCCTTATAGAAAAAAACACTAAGTTCTGCCAAACTCACAAACCATATGATTGGATCCAGTAGAATTACATTGAATATATTATCGTTATTTGCAATTTCATATTCTAGAGACTTAGAAAATAGATACACTTATCATAAATTAATAATTAGGAACAATCAGACAAAGGAAGTGTGTAAAATAACAGAGAGTATTTTGGAAATTTAGATTAATCCCACTAATGCTTTACTTAATTTGTTAATAATACACAATGAGAAAACTTTGAACAAAAAAAAAAGAAAAAGAAAACAAAAGTGTGTAAGATAACACAAACGGAATTTTGTAGTTTTTAATTAATCCCACTAATGATTTACTTAATTTGTTAATGACAAGATAATGCAAGAAAAAGTATTATACTATGTTGGGCATGATTAGAAAGGTGTTAGGTTCAAATTCCAGCGGAAACAAAAATTGTACGCGATTTTTTTTATTTACTTAAGTTTTGATTGACAGAATTACTCGTTACTTATTGAATCAATCAAGGTACATAAATACTAGTCCGTACGCCAAGATTATCAAAAATTGAAAAAAGTTGGCGGTGAATGGGATAGTTTTTTTTAAAAAATTTCCACCCGATATTTGATACCTGCATTGAGACTCAATTAAATTTAAATTTACACATTTCAGGACTTATTTCTTAGGACGCGCTCCCAACAATTTAATTGTATGTTGCACATGATGAGTGATAGTAATGGTCCAGCCCAAAATGGCCCAACTGGCCCCAATCGGCGAGAAGCAAATGGGCTGAAATCATGGTACAACCCAATTACCGGCCCATTAAGTCCTTTTCGCCAGGTCCAAAAACTTTTCAAAAGCTTTGATCTGATAGAAATCTCGCATTGAGCGTAGCTAATTGCAAAGGAAAACTTTCAAAAATAGCAAGGACTTAAAACATAATGTGGTAAATATAGCTAATGTTTGCTAATTATATAACGTAGCTATCCAGGTCACGATTTGTATATCTCGTTTGACTATTAAATATTTATACAAATAGGACTCTTATTTTAATTAATGATAGACGTTGCATTTTTTAAAAATTCCACGAATCATGCATAATTCCACGAATCAAGCAGAAAATCTCACGAATCAAGCAGAAAATCTCACGAATCAAGGAAAATTCCCACAAATAACTCATTGTATTTATATCAATTGATTTTTATTTTTATCTTTTAAAATTACACAAAAATCATATTGAATTATATTTGTGTCGATTGATTTATGCAAATGCTAAAATTATACAAATAAGAGCTAAATGTATACTTGCTAATAATATACTAATAAGAACTACAACTTTTACACATGGGTAAAAAATACATAGATGACAAATCAAATATATACAAAAACATTCACAAATAGAATGTATAAAAAAAACATTCGCAAAAGTTGAACTTATACAACTAGGAACTATAATGTATACTTCTTGATGATATAATGCTATCTATATATGTCTACGGTTGTTTGAGGTATACAAACAAGGATAAACTTATACAAATGCTGAAATAGTATGAGTATAATAACTATATTGTATAATTTCTAGTGTATATAAATCTTAATCATAAAAAATCATATGTGGCTTAAAAGTTATGTAATATATACAAATCGGGTGGAATACAAACAAATTATATGCTCATATACAAAAAAAAATATCGAATTTAATGATACATATACAAATCAGACATAAAAAATATACAAACTAAAATAAATAAATACCTCAAGATCCCCATCTTGTTGATCCATTGGCTCAGATTGAACATCTTTTTCTTCAGGTGATTTCGATTCATTGTTTGTAGATGTAATTTTTTCTACCTTACGCTTAGTGGCGGGTCCAAAATTTTAAGATTGTGGGTACCTCCTTTAACAATCAATTACAAAATATAAGTGCACAAATTTAGCATTGTCTTAAGAAAGACAATCATATTTAAATATGGTAGCGAAAAAAGTCAATAAAAAAAAAACTACAATAAAAATTATTTCTGATAAAGAAAAAAGGAAGAAGGAGAAGTTTTTTTAATAAAATTTTGTTTAGAAAAAGGTTAGCAAAAGGGCCTAAAGGGAAAAAAGAACTATAAAAAAAATCAAATTGAAATAAATAAGTAGAAAGAGGAGAGTTGGATTTGAAACTAAAATTTATGTGCAAAGAGGGAATCAAACCCAGGAATAGGAAGCAAGCTAACAACTTGAACACCCACTTATAACCACTGCGCTAACCAATTCATTTGATACATGGGTGCTCGACTTTAATTTTTATACGTTACCTTTTAATTTCTATGTAAGTATATATAATTCAATACGAGGTTAATGGGTGCTCGAACATCCGAAAGGGACTATGTGGGTCCGCCCCTGCTTACGCTTGTTTTTTGAAATCAGAACCTCGTTTAAATTTTCTTCTTTTTGTTCCTCTCTTTTTTTGTTCTTATTTTTGAAATTAAAAACATGCATAAGTTGATTTCTGAGAGATGCACAAAAAATGATTTTTGAAATTGTGGGAGTACGATTTGAGAGAAAGGAGAAAAACATGTATTTTAACATTTAAAAATGAAATTGGGACTACGTTTGGATGGTGAAACTTATACAAATTCAACATCATGTAAAAATTGTGGAACTTAGGCATGATTTGAGAGTACATTAAGTTGTCGAATTAGTTGGGAATTGTGGAAATTAACATTAGTTGGGAATCAAAATTAGTTGTAATTATAGCTATATCAAATAAATCATTAATAAATAGGATCCGGCTCCCCTCCATTATCCCTTCCCTCTATTTCGTCAAGTGCACGTCTAGATGAGAGATATGTGTCTTATTTAAAATTTAAAGGTCAAGATTATATTATATTAACACATATCGTAACCACAGTTAAGTCAACTAATTTTAGAAAACTATTCTCTAAATTTAGTAACAATTACAATATATTCCATACAAAATTTGATATTTATTAATATTATTAATTTCATCTTAAATTTTTACAATTTGATATTTATTAATATCATTAATTTCATCTTATATTTAAATATAAAAATATAAGATGAAATTAATGATATTAATAAATATCAAATTTTGTATGAAATATATTGTAAAGCATTGTAACGTTGGTCATATATCGTTGCCCATCCATTGGTGAAATCCAATTCTTACTAGCATCTGCCCAACAAATTAAAAGAAAAGAAAAAAATAGAAAAGAGAAAGTAAAGAAGAAACTGCAAATGTGTCTGAGTAATTAAAATTCTTCTTCGTAATTTATATATCTTGAGAGGAAATTAAATGCGTAAATAGCAAAAACTGATTTTCAAAAGCTATTAACTAATATGATGAGAAGAATTTTTATATTTAAATATAAAAATATAAGATGAAACTAATGATATTAATAAATATGAAATTTTGTACGGAATATATTGTAATTCTTACTAAATTTGGAGAGTAGTTTTTTAAAATTAGTTGACTCAACTATGGTTATGATATTTGTTAATATAATATAATCTTCACCTTTAAACTTTAAATATGCACTTGACGAAATGGAGGGGAGCCGGATCCAATAAATATTTGCTTAGTTACGTAATTTTCTCAATTGCAAATCCTACTTGTTTCATCCTCAAATATTCTCACTAAATCCAATGTAAAGAAAACATGTCATAATCATAGCTTAATACTTACTTTAAGTCATACATTCCGCTTGCTCGATTCCTATTCATAATTTTTTATGGACGTTCTTTCTAAAAAGGAAAGGAAAAAAAAAAAGGTTATAACACACTCAATATATATATATATTATTATGCTAAGTGTCACGATCTAGATCGTCGTAATTGACACCCATACTAACCCTCCGGTGGGAGAACCGTTACTACAAACCAACTAACCCCAAAACTAAACATTTAAGGATACGGAAGCAGGTTTAAATGCATAATTTATATAAAGTTCCCATAAACTCCAAAGGTTTAAATAAAACTAACCAAACTAATGCGGAAGAACAACCCATAGAACCTGAAGGTCATTGTACCAAAACTCTGATTAACTAACAAGTCTAAGAAAAGGGGGCGCATGTAACACCCCAGAAATTTTTTGAGCTAAGACTCGAACCATCCTTCGTTGTGAGTAGGATTTTACCGAGGAATTTAAAATTTCTTAAGTGTTAAGGTCACTAGATGTAGCACCTTGAGTTCCAAAAAGAACTAAATT
>JAJONR010013930.1:0-15861 GCA_029582245.1 Solanum etuberosum
AGCCCAAAAATACTTCAGTAGACCTCTACCTTCCATCATGCTTCTTCTCATCTCGACAACTGTGCGGTTATTTCGTTCTGCTACACTATTTTTCTCTGGTGTATAAGGTGTTGTGAGTTCTCTGTGTATTCCATTTTTCCTCACAAAAGGAACTAAATTCTATTGACATAAACTCACCACCTCTATATGTCCAAAGAGTTTTGAGTCTACATCCACTTTTCCTCTCAACAAAAGATTTAAATTTCAAGAAATATATCAAACTCATACGACTATAATCATCAGTAAAAAGCATAAAATATTGACTTCCCCCTAAGGACTCAACACTCATTGGACCTCACAAATCAGCATGCACTAACTCAAGACAAACAGAAGCTCTCGAAGATTTGCCCACAGGAAAACACTTTTTACTTTGTTTTCCATAAACACAACTTTTACACAAATCATGATTTTCAACGTTTGGCAACCCAAAATCATTTTCTTTTGGCTCAATAATTTCAATCCATTAACACTTAAATGCCCATAACCCAAATGCCATAGTCCAATTTCATTATCTCCATTAGCTACCATATTACACCTCTCAACCATTGAAACTTCCAAAGGAAATATTTTATTGCTAGTCATTGGAACTTTAGCAATGGTTTTCCCAAATTTCTTATTTTTAATAGTGCAAACACCATCATCAAAAGAAATTGAGTATCCACTAGTCATTAGTTGTCTAATACTAAGCAAATTATGAGACAGACTTGGAACAAACATCACATCTTCTAAAATCTTAGCATTACCTTGGTTGGTCATAATGCTAACAGTACCTCTGCATTCAACCTGAATTTTCTTGTTGTCTTATAGCCTTACGTCTGATTGTTAGGACTCATCGAGCTCCTTGAACAATGATCTTGTTCCATACATATGATTTGAACAAACACTGTCCAAAAACCAAAAATCGTTAGGAGTTTCTTTTTCACAATAAAAGGTCGTGAACAACTTACTGTTATCATCATTTTCCTCTACAAAGCTTGTTTGGTTATTCTCATCCTTCTACTTTTGCCAAAAATAAGCTTCTTTATGACCTGGTTTTCTGCGGTAGTTGCACAGAAATGTCCTAGTTAGCTTCTCTTCATTTGAATCTCCTCTATCTAGATTTCTTCCTTGGCCTCTTCCACAACTCTTCATCCAAAATCACCTCTGCCTCTTCCACGATTTGTAAAGTTTTCTAGCTTATCTTTTTGATGAGTGGACTCCCCCTTCACTTGAAATTCCTTTTATTCATTTTTTTTCATCTGACCTTAGGAGCCTCTGTTCATGAGCTTGCAAAGAACTCATCAGTTCATCAAAAGTATAATCAGATAAGTCATGAGATTCCTCAATCGCAGCAACAATATATTAAAACTTTGAAGTAAGACTCCTTAAAACTTTTGCTACAACAATTTCTTCAGATATATTTTCACTATAAGACTTCATTTGATTAACAAGAGAAGAAACTCTAGACAAATAAGTTTGAAAAGATTCATTATTTTTCATAGAAAGTTTTTCAAAGTCTCGATAGTAAGTCTGTAATTTTACCATAATCACCTTAGCTGAACCTTGAAATTCCTTCTTCAAAATCTTCCATGCCTATGAAGATGTAGTTGCTGCTGCGATTCTTGAATTTTTTTTATCGTGGATTGCTTGTTGAATCAGAAATAACACTTTGGCATCCTTCTTTTTAATCTCTTTCAACTTTTCCGTCTCTTCGTCATAGTCTTCTTGATCCTCGAAGCCTGCTTCAACCAAATCCCAAATTCCTTGTGATTTGAAAAGTGTTTTTATTTTGATACTCCAAAACATATACTTTTCACCAGTAAAAATTGGCATGAGTTGCTGGAAAGATGATGAAATACCATTTACTGCCATTTTTTCTCATAATTCACTCCACTTCCAGAAAGGAACCTTGCTCTTGATACTAGATTTGTTGGAAAGAGAAAGATAATCAAAAGGAAAAATGAACAGAAAGAGAGCAAAAGAGATAAAAAAAAAGTTACTGCAAACTTCTTCAAATCTGATTTATAATAAAAGCAACAAGACTTGCCTATAAATAGGCTTACCGAAAAACTGAAAATACTAAAATCTAGGTCCATTAACACACTAATTACTATTAGCTACTAATCTGCCACAATATCCAAACTTACGAAGTTAAAGGAAACTAACTAACAAACTCTTGAAGACTTGGTCAAGTTTCTTTTGAATCACTTTTAAACATTTTTTACCTTACTACATATGACTTTAAAAAAGTTCCCCAACCTAATCAACACTGCCGCAACATTCTTTGGTAATGATTTACGAACTGCAATTTGCAACAAGTAATGCATCATGGCTCTTATAACCTGATATCTTCATTTGTTCCACATCTACAAGCTTTGATAGGTTTGAGGCACACCCTTTTGGTGATTGGGCATTTTTAAATACTATGCAGATTATTTTCTTTTATTTTGGTTTAATGGAAAAACAAGATTTAGCTAAGTATACTTTCTCATTTGTATTATCTTTTATGATATGCAACTCCTTCCTTATCTCCATTACTTACAAGTCATAGCGAGAATCAATGTGATCCTTTGACTTTCCTAATACCTCTAGTAAAGTCGCAATCAAACTATCAAAAAAGTTTTTCTCAATATGCATTACATCTAGATTGTGCCTTAACTTATTTTTATCCCAATATGATAATTGAAAGAAGATGGATCTTTTATTTCATGGACCCTCAGTAGTCCGACGCCTTTTCTCTTGGCCCTTTCCAAAAACATTGTTGAAATCCTATAGTTTTTAAATCACTTCTCTACCCGGCAAAAGTGTAGGTGCAGATCTATGATTCTCCGCACCATTGAATGATTTATTGTCTCTTCGATTTGGATGATAATGAGGGAAAAATGTTTGGTGACCCAAGTACCATATCTTTCGACTACGCTTCAAATATTGAGAGGTTGTGCTATAGTTACAAGTTGGACATGTCAATCTCCCCTTAGTGCTCCATCCAGACAACATTCCTAGCACTGAAAAATTGCTGACTATCCGACTTGGGAGACAGAGTCTGACATGCGTGCAAGATATCCTCAGTTTTTCGTAGCTTCAGGTAGTTCTTTTACTATGTTCGAGGACGAACATGGTTTTAATGGTGGATAATTTTTGGTAATTTTAAACTATTCATTTAACTATAGTTAATGAAACACCCCAGATTTGAGAAAGACCAAAATGCAGATTTTCAGAACTTGTAGGTGCCACCGACGAAGGCCAAACCACGGCCCATAGGTAGGGTCTGTGGTTGGCCACCCTGAAATCCCAGGAAGAACCACGGTCTACAGCCGGACCTACGGACCATAGGTGGAACAATAGTCCGTGGATCGTGGCCCCTAAACCAAGCCCCAAATGCAGAACGACGCCCTGCCAGGACGGACCGTCATTCAGTCCACGCTCCATCGGTCAAGTCCGTCAATGGCCCCGTCAGCTCTTAAGTTAGGGTAATTTTGGTCTTTTTCCCTATGCATTGGGCATTTAAACTACATCTTTTAACACCTAAACTACGTCGTTTTACTCAGTTTAAGCCTAATAACATAGTCAGACATACCCAAAACCTTTATTCACCAAAAATCATCCAGATTAGAACGAAAAGACAAGAAAAAGGTACCAGTTTCCTTCAAGAACAAGCAGCAGTGTTCTTCAAGTTTCAGCCCCAAAATCCAAAGGATTTCTCCGTAGTTTTCATCACCAGGTATGTGGGATTGCACTAGTAGGCTCCTTTCATCCACTAGGTCCCTAGAATTCATTCAGTTCATTGATTCTCCATATCATGTTCAGACCTAGGGTTTATAGATTTTTAAGATTTATTGTGATTATGGTTCCCTTGATCTAAATAACTAGTTTCTTGATAATTTTAGTATAATTCCATGCATAGTATTCAGAACCCTTGTTGTGTGAATTCTCTTAGTTCATGATTTGCACTTGCTAGGTTAGTTAGAAAGATAATCATGCTCCAGTTTCGAATGTTACATTATCAGTATATAAATGTTACATTCACAGATTTGCATGTCAGTATTTGAGTTATTCAGTATATCAATATTTCAGTTACATTTCATTCACATACACATTCAGTTGGGAGTAGACTGAACACTGAGTTGGACTAGGGTTCAGCGTACCCTCATAGTCCCAGAACTACGTACCCCCGTAGGAGTATAAGTCCCCTCTATGGGCATCCGATTTAGTGATCACGCCAGTCATGCCTTTATATCCCTGACAAGGTATGTTAGGTCCTCTCGATGAGGCGTATACATCAGACTCCACGTTTATCTCACGTGATTTTATGTCGGTTAATAGTAGCTCCCACAGTCAGACTCTTAGTGCATTTGACCAGGTTTTTAGTATATACTTAAACATTCAGTTCAGCAAGATATTTTCATAATTAGTACTTGGTCATTGCATTCAGCTTAGCTTTTCAGTTATGTTCAACATTTACATTCTTGCTCAGTTTATTTCATTGCTCAGTTATGATTTGTTCAGCTTATATATATTTGTTCAGCTTAGTATCTATATCCTACATGCTCAGTACATTCAAAGTACTGATGCATACTCTGCGCTACATCCTTTCATGATGTAGGTTCAGGTACTCAGCATCCAGATCACACTTAGATTAGTTCCCTGTCCGTATTCAGCAACTTCAGCGGTGAGTCATACTTTGAGGACAATAGACATGCTTTTTATTTCAGTCTTCTATTTAGTTTTCAGTTTTGCTAGGGTTAACTTGGGCATGTCCCAGCAACTCTAGTCAGTAGAAGCTTTTCAGACATAGTAATAGAATCAGCTTGGGTTGATGAGTTCATCTTTCAGTTATTGTTGAACTCTTAGTATGTGTTATACATTCAGATTAGATGGGTATTCCCCATTTTCCAGTTATCCATTGTTTAGCTTCCGCATAGTATTTGTTTCATTCAGTTATTCTCAGTATGCTTATGATTATGCCAGACACAGGGTTAGCTTGGGGTCACTCGTGATCCTAGATCCCGTGTTACGTCAAGGGAGTAGCCTCGGGGCGTGACAAACTTTGTATCAGAACATTAGGTTCAAGATTCCTAGGATGTATGAAAGTCGCACTAAGTAGAGTCTTTTTCATAGGTGTGAAGTGCACCACATCTAATGAGAGGGAGGCTACGATGTGTTTAAGGTAAAACTTCACTTTCTTTGTTATTCTTATCGTGCATGGGTATGATCCTACTTCTTCTTTCTAATCCATCGTTATACGTTTCAGATCATGCCTCCTCGTAGAGCTAACACATGGAATGCTAATGCACGCAATGCTAACACAGTTCCTCCAGTCCCAAACCATGAGGTTACAAATGCAGAATTTTGGAATGCGATCCAGCTCTTGGCTCAGAGTGTGGCCAATCAGAACAATCAGCGAGCCCAGTTCCTACAAACACTAATGTTGGATCAGTTACAGCTATGGTTCGAGATTTTGTTCGAATGAATTCGCCTAATTTTTCAGGGTCACAGGTTGGTGAGGACCCACAAAACATCATTGATAAGGTTAAGAAAATTTTTGGAGTGATGCAAGTGACTGGTAATGATAGGTTGGAGTTGGCATCCTACCAGCTTAAGGATGTAGCTCACATTTGGTTCACTCAGTAGAAAGAAAACAAGGGTGCGGATGCACCTGCTGTGACTTGGGAGTGTTTTACTGGAGCTTTTCTGGACAGGTTCTTCCCAAGGGAGTTGAGAGAAGCTAAAGCACAAGAGTTTATGAATTTGAAGCAGGGTATCATGTCAGTCCAAGAATACGGACTTAAGTTCACCCAACTCTACACGTATGCTCCACATATGGTTGCTGACCCAAGGGCACAAATGAGTAAGTTCTTGTTTGGGGTATCCGATCTGGTGAAGACTGAGTGCATGAATGCTATGCTACTAGGGGATATGGATATCTCCAGGCTAATGACTCATGCTCAGTAGGTTGAGGGAGATAAGCTAAGGGAAATGGCTAAGGACAACAAGAAGGCTAGAACAGGGAATTATGAATATTCTCCGCAGAAATCGGGTGGTTGAAATCGCTCACAGTTTCAGTAGAGGTCTACAACCCCAGCACCTTCATCAGCTAGTGCTCCATCCCCAGGTTTCGACAGGATTAGAAAGGTAGGGCATCAGGCACAAAGTCTCAGGGGAGTGCTTCAGGTAACAAGGCTTTCCCAACTTGTCCAAAGTGTGGTAAGAACCATCTGTGCGAGTGTCTTACAGGTAGAGAGGGGTGTTTTGGGTGTGGTCAGTCTGGCCATAGGTTGAAGGATTGCCCTTCTGCTAGGCAGGGACAAGGAGGTAACAACAATAGGGCTCAGTCTACAGCTCCAGTAGCACAAGTAGGTCGCCTAACTCAACAGGGTGTTTCATCTGGTACAGGTGGTGGTCAGCGCCAGAATAGGTTGTATGCTTTCCAGGCTCTCCAGGACCAGGAAGATTCTCCGGATGTGGTAACTGGTATGTTACGGGTCTTTCATTTAGATGTTTATGCATTGTTAGATCCAGGGGTTACTTTGGCTTTTCTAACTCCCTATATAGCAGTAAACTTCGGTGTCAGTCCAGAAACTCTCTCAGAACCCTTCTCAGTCTCTACTCTGGTTGGTGACCCAGTTATATCTAGATGGGTATACAGAAATTACCCCGTCACAGTCTCTCAGAAAGTCACCTCAGTAGATCTTGTAGAGTTAGAAATGGTAGATTTTGATATCATTCTAGGCATGGATTGATTACATTCCTGTTATGCCTCAGTCGATTGTAGAACTAGGATCGTTCGATTTCAATTTCCAAACGAGCCAGTCTTAGAATAGAAGGGTAGTAGATCAGTGCTTATAGGTCGATCTATCTTTTACCTTAAGGCCAGAAAATCATTTCCAAAGGGTATATGTGTCATCTTGTTCGGGTTAAGGATTCAAACTCTGAAACCCCAACTCTTGAGTCAGTCCCAGTAGTAAATGAGTTTCCAGAAGTGTTTCCAGAAGATCTTCCAGGATTTCCTCCCGAAAGGGAAATCAACTTCGGAATAGATCTCCTTCTACATGCCCAGTCCATTTCGATTCCTCCCTACAGGATGGCTCGAGTCAAGCTTAAGGAATTGAAAGAGAAGTTGAAAGACCTTCTAGATAAGGGCTTCATCAGACCTAGTATCTCTCCATGGGGTGCTCCAGTGTTATTCGTGAAAAAGAAAGATGGTTCTCTCAGAATGTGCATTGACTATCGTCAGTTTAACAAAGTCACCATCAAGAATAACTATCCCATCCCCAAGATTGATGACTTGTTCGACTAACTTCAGGGTGCTAGTTGCTTTTCAAAGATAAGCCTCAGATCCGGCTATCATCAGCTTAGAGTCTGAGATAGTGACATTCCGAAGACAGCCTTCAAGACTCGGTATGGTCACTATGAATTTGTAGTTATGTCTTTTGGACTAACAAATGCTCTTGCAGCTTTCATGGACTTAATGAACAGGGTGTTCAAACAATATTTGGACTTGTTCGTCATCGTCTTTATTGATGATATCCTCATTTATTTACGGAGTGAAAAAAAGCATGCGACTCATTTGAGGGTTGTTCTGTAAACTCTCAAAGATCGCCAGTTATTCGCTAAGTTCAGCAAATGTGAATTCTGGTTACAGTCCATCGCTTTCCTTGGTCATGTGGTATCCATCGTAGGGATCCGAGTGGATTCACAAAAAATTGAGGCAGTACAACACTCGCCCAGACCCACCTCTCCAACATATATCAGAAGTTTCTTAGGTTTGGCCGGTTATTATAGGATATTTGTTGAAGGATTTTCATCCATAGCTTCCCTATTGACCAAGTTGACTCAGAAAAAGAACCACGATCCTAGGAAGAACCACGATCTACGGCCGGACTTTCGAACAACAGGTGGAACCACGGTCCGTGGTCCTAGGTCTGTGGATCGTGGCCCCAAAACCAAGCCCCAGATACTGAACGATGCCCTGCTAGGACGCAGTCCGTCGGTCAGGTTCGTCGATGGCCCCATCAGCCTTTAAGTTAGGATCATTTTGGTCTTTTCCCCTATGTATTGGGCCTTTAAACTATGTCGTTTAACACCTAAAATATGTCATTTTACTCATTTTAAGCCTAATAACTTAGTCAGACATACCGAGAACCTTTATTCACCAAAAATCATCCATATTAGAACGAAAAGAGGAGAAAGAGGTGCCAGTTTCCTTCAAGAACAAGCAGCAGTATTCTTCAAGTTTAGCCCCGAAATCCAAAGGATTTCTCTGTAGTTTTCATCACCGGTATGTGGGATTTCACTAGTAGGTTCCTTTCATCCACTAGGTCCCTAGAATTCAGTTAGTTCATTGATTCTCCATATCTTGTTCAGACCTAGGGTTTCTAGATTTGCAAGATTTATTGTGATTATGGTTCCCTTGATCTAAATAACTTGTTTCTTGATAATTTAGTATAATTACATGCATAGTATTCAGAACCCTAGTTGTGTGGATTCTCTTAGTTCATGAATTGCACTTGCTAGGTAAGTTAAACAGATAATCATGCTCAAGTTTCAAATGTTACATTATCATTATATAAATGTTACATTCTCAGATTTGTATGTCAGTATTTGAGCTATTTAGTATATCAATATTTCAGTTACAGTTCAGTCACATACACATTAAATTGGGAGAAGACTTAACATCGAGTTGGACTAAGGTTCAATATACCCTCATAGTCCCAGAACTGCGTGCCCCCGTAGAAGTATAAGTTCCCTCTTTGGGCATCAGATTTAGTGATCACGCCAGTCATGCCTTTAAACCCCTGGAAAGGTATATTGGGTCCTCTCGATGGGGTGTATACATCGGACTCCACGTTTAGCTCACGTGGTTTAATGTCTGTTAATAGTAGCTCCCACATTCAGACTCTTAGTGCATTTGACTAGGTTTTCAGTATATACTTCAGCATTCAGTTCAGCATGATATTTTCATGATTAGTACTTGGTCATTGCATTCAGCTTAGCTTTTCAGTTATGTTCAATATTTACATTCTTGCTCAGTTTATGTCATTGCTCAGTTATGATTTGTTTAGCTTGTATATATTTGTTCAGCTTAGTATCTATATCCTGCATGATCAGTACATTCAAAGTACTGACGCATACTCTATGCTACATCCTTTCATGATGTAGGTTCAGGTACTCAGCATCCAGATCACGCTTATATCGGTTCCCGGTCCATATACAACAGCTTCAGTGGTAAGTCCTCATACTTCGAGGATAATAGACATGCTTTTCATTTCAATCTTCTATTCAGTTTTCGGTTTTGCTAGGGTTAGCTGGGGGCATGTGCCAGCAACTCTAGTCAGTAGAGGCTTTTCAGACATAGTAATAGAATCAGCTTGGGTTGATGAGTTTATATTTTAGTTATTGTTGAACTCTTAGTATGTTTTATACATTCAGAGTAGATAAGTATTCCCCATTTTCTAGTTATCTATTGTTTAGCTTCCGCATAACATTTGTTTCATTCAGTTATTCTCAGTAGGCTTATGATTATGCCAGACACAGCGTTAGCTTGGGGTCACTCGTGATCCTAGGTCACGTGTTACGTCAAAGGGGTAGCTTCGAGGCGTGACAGTTAATTAATTGATGGAAAATTTTAGGTAATTAATTTAGTTAATAATAATGGGCCAAGCCTGAAATTTATTAAAGACCCTATTTTTATGCCTCGAGCATACACCCTGGACGTGGCCGACACTCGAGAACCATTACTGGTCACCAAGCGAACCCTCATCTTGGCTAACTAAAAGTGAAAAACTAACTTAATCAAAAAAAAGCTTAAAGAAGAATTTGTTCTCAAAATAAAACTAAACTCGAATATCTGAAAGTATTCATTGTAATAATTATAATAGTTTGCAAAACATCTTTAAAGGAAAGAAATAATTAAGAGACTCTTCGACTCTATCTATCTATAAAGCCTTTACTATTAAGAGGGATGTCGGTACAAGACCCACGACATCTCAAAACTACTAAATTGAAAGTAAATGTGAAGTCCTCCGAAATACAAGGAGGCACACCAAAAGCTAACTGGAGTGTAGAGTGATCTCAACGAAGCACCTGTTGATGATCCTGAACACCTGTATCTGCATTATAAAAGGACGCAGGTCAAATGAAATCAGTACATTTGAATGTACGAGTATGTAATATGGCTGAATAAACAAATAACTGAATTGAATGAATGTAATAGATAAAACATAAACTCAACGGAATGTAAAGGATTAAAGGAATGAAACCATTTAACTTTACAAAATACTCTCATTCTCTGAACTTTAACATAATAAGTGATATATAAAAATACACTTTAACTTTATTGGGAGATTCTCTAACCGACAACCATCACTATGAGCTAAGTGAGATACATCATCTTATCCACGCTGTCAGAACGGTCCTATATTGTGCCAGAATATAGAACACCTCAACTAAGTGGATCCACTAAGCTCTGACCGAAGGCACTAAGGATTCATCTAAAAAGTATGATCTTGTACCCATGTTGGCAGGACATGGTTTATGAGGGATGTGAGTTGTCTGAACTCTCCCCCATATCGGTGCTCAATACTACTCCTAATAATATATATATATATATTGTTGCTCAACTGTATAAAAATATTACTCTTTCTCTGGTTTGAGATAATTTCTCAAACTATCCTCTTAAAAGAGATAACTGCTCTGAACTGTCTTTGAAGCTCGTTGTTCATTTAGAAAACAAGGTTTCTCTTTACTTAATTTAAAAATACATTCTGGGTTGAGATAATTACTCAAAAAGGGGCATGTTTAAGAGGTAAATGCTCTGTACTTAATCTTTATGAAAAAACTTTTAACTTTTCTCTACAAGTCTACTCTTTTCCTTCATGTAAAAATGAAACATTTGGGATACTTAGTTCCCTCATACTCTTTCTCAAGTTGTTCTTTACTTTCTCAAAACTTAGTTTAAATAATAATGTTTTGTTTAAAATATTCTCAATAAGAATTCACTGAATACTCAAAATAGGGTTCATGCTGAAAAATAGTCATGAACAATCAATTCAATAATCATTATTCACATTGTATGACAATTCAATGATTAGGAATAGGAATTCAATAATCAACAAGAATTCAGAACTCAATATCAACTCATCTTAAGAATACTAAAATTTAAGGATAGAACCCTAGATTACTCTTTTACTGATTTGAAAGTAGATGTAGGGCATGAGGAAGAACTAGTCCAACACGATGATATCCATACATACCTGATTATGACGATTTTAGAATGGAAACCTTGGTGGAGACTTGATTTATCTTGAGATTGAGGGGGCGGCATTAGCTTTTTGTAGGAAACCTTTAATCTTGGAGTCTTGGTGCTTGCTCTTGATAAAAGAAACTCTTTTATGAAGTTCTTAGAGTGGAAGAACCTGGGAAAACCTTGGGTGGAAGGATTCTCTTTGTATCTTAGATTTTTAACTTGAAGGTTTTAGGGTTCTTGTTGGCGAAGAGGAACCCTAGGTGAGTTTTAAGAGAATTTCTAAATACTTGAATGTTTTGATTGATGATAACTAGTTAGTTGAATGATATATGCAGTTAAAACACTCAAAAATGACTTAGAAGAGGGTCCAAAACGACATAGGGGAAAGATGAAAATGACCCCAACTTTTAAAACTAAAAAGGTGCCCAAAACGGGCAGTTTCATAGACCGTTTAAGGCTTCACGGTCCGTGAAACTCTCCACAGGCTGTGTAGCCGGTCGTGAAGCTTCACCTGCCTGACATTGCTTCACTAAAACAGGCATAACTTTTTACACTAAGCTCGGAATGAAGCAAACTTGATGGCGTTGGAAAGAGGACTCAAAGACCTTTGATTTGATATGTCATGGCCACCTAATTTATTTTTTGTTCAGAGATATGATCATTTAAAGTTGAGACAAAACTTAAAACTGATGGGTGACTTGTACTAACCCCTAGATGGGTCGTCCAAGTCACCACGGGCCGTCTACGGTCCTGTCTAGGTGACCCCTTCCTAGGCAGCCTTGGATGGTTGTTCATGATGCCTAAGACGGGCCGTGGACCCCTAAACAGACCGTATAGGGTGTCGTGAAGGGTCCATGTCCCATTTTAGGTTCGTGGACTTGCCCGTTTCCCCTCTTTAGCCCTTTTTGAAGTCTGAGGTGTCACACAAACAATTTAAATTTTAAGAGTAGAGTTGCGAGGTGTAATATAATGATTCGGGTCTTAGCTTATAAATGTTCGGGGTGTTACACCCATACCATTTGGCTCATATATATTAAAATAAATTAGTAGAATTTTTCACTTTTTGTAGAGATTTATTTTAAAAAGAAAAAAATATAAGAAAAGAAAAAGGTCAGTAAATACTCACCTCTGTCGTAGACAAGAATGCTTCTTTCAGGTAATTGTCACATCACGCTTCTTGTCAATGATTGCAACAATTAGTATTGGCATTATTTGGCAGTGATTAGGGTTATGTTTTCTATTTGGTACGGGATACATAATACTTTTAATATTTAGTTTTTTTATTATGTTCATCACATAATGATTCGACTTTTTTGCATATTGAGATAGGTAATTAAATATTGGGTATATTATATTATATGAAAACTATTAGAGTTTTAATATTTCGAGAAATTAAGACTTAACCCTAGGCTTGAAATTTAGGAAATATAAGATTTGACCTATTGGTTGGCATCAAGATTTAGGAAATTGATTATAGTGTTGGATGAGTTTTTGGGTCAAGGCTAAACATATAATAATATTTGTGTGGTTAGTTTCAAAATCTTATTGTTATTATTTATTTGAATAGATTGCATTGATTTGGAAGCACAACGAAAGGGGAAGGCTCAAGTCCTGGAGTGATTGTTTGATTATTTGAGGCAAGTAGATTTCTCGATCCTTGTAAAGTGTATAAAATCATGTATTTCCTTGTGGTATGTGTTGGGGAGTAATGAGACTTGCTAATGGGTTGACCTGTTCATATTGAATAATACTAATGATGAAAACAGGGGAATTAAAGGCAATGTGATTAATTATTGGTGTGTGATGTGTTAAGAATTGTTTGAAAGGTTAATTGATTCATGGTTGATGTTGTATCACTATTGTGTTGTGTGAATTGTGCATTGTTATGAAAATGGCCATCTCCTCATTAATTGTATGAACATATCATTTGCATTGGTTCTAAGACATGTTTGTGACAAGTATTATGTGAATTGAGGAAGAATAAGGAACTAAAGAGGATGTACTATTTCGAGGAATGTGTCACGCGCGGCGATGAATGTTTTGATTTGAGGGACGTGTCATACGCCATACCAGATTCTATTATCAAAGGTCGTGTCTCACACCGTAACAAATGCATGTACAGATATGTCCCCTATGGGTTCGAGACTGAGGGACAGTGGGTGTGTATCACTAGGTCAGACATGCATCACCATACTTGGCATTGCATTTCATTGTATTGCATATCTTTATCATGGTGAACTTGTGAGTGCTTTTATGTGGAACTTGTGATTGTCGAACTTGATCTTGTGTATTGTTGATCAATTATCATTGGCGTGTTGTTATTGAGCTATATGTTATTTAAATTGTGAACTGTTAGGTTGGGTTGGTTTTATGCAGGTTGTAGTTGTGGAGGTTCAGTTGGAGTTGTAGGAGAACCTGTATTCTATATTCTTAGCTTTGTATTTAGGAATTTCCTTGCTGAGTATCTGTTTGTCATCTTAACAGACCTTATTACTCTTTTTATGATTTTGTTCTACTTTAGACAATATCATTTGAGAGTTGTATTTTTCTGTCAAATCTATTGTAATACATTAGAGGCTTTTGCACTTGACAACCAGGTTCTAGGGATTTAGTTAAGTTGACTTGTTATCTGTATTATTACTTGTAATTAAACTTTCAATTATAGCTTATTTGTGCACTTTATCGTAATGGTTGGATTTTAGGCCGACTTGTTTGGTGGGATAAGATGAGTTCCGTCACATCCATTTTTTGGGTCGTGACAGATACCCTTGCTTACACTTAGCCGGATTTTAAAACAAAAGTGATTGCACCTTTAGACGATTGGGAGGACTCCCTGGAAATTTATTATTTAGAGAAAGCTGTAAAATCAATGAAAAAAAGCAGACAATATGATTACTAAAGGTGAACAGTCTCACATTCTTGAGGAAAAGCATATGGTGAAAAGTCTGACAAGCACATAAGCTCGATCGGGTCTTACTCACTCAACAAGGCCAGAAACTTCACTCACCGAGGAAAGAAAATAAGGATTTTTTAGGGAGAAGGATTTGGCCATGACTGATAAACTAACAAAAGGAAAATGAATTGAAACTCATCCGAATAAGACCAATTGGCGTAGCCATAGACAGAGGATGAAAGAAAGACATATATATTTTTTTTTAAATAAAGAAAGACATAAGAATTTCCCCTGAAGCTAAAGGACCTCTCTCCATAAAGAAAGAAGAAGGCAATGCCTCTCTCCATAAAGGAAGAAGAAGGCAAGACTACATCATGTAGTTGTTTTCTATTTCCATTTTGCTTGCACCATGCCTACCCCGTAAAAAGGATTCTCCAACTGATGATTTTTCTGTTTTGGATGTTAAGGCTTAGACTTCTATTTTTGTTCTAAGATTTCTTTATCCGTCGGGGTGCTCAGTTCCTTCCTATTCTCTTAGTTGAGGCATTGTAGTGCAGCTCTTGTTGCAGGCTTCTTTGTTTGGGAAGACCTGCTCTCCTCTTTTATTCTTACTTTGATCCTTTTCTTATTTATCTATCCGTCATATCTGAAGCAATAACACACTATGATAGTATATATATAGTGTGATGATATCATACAATAAGTGAACATTTCTTTTCTTAATTTTTTGGCTTTGTTAATTTGTTTGTATATTTTATTGTATGTGCAGGTAGGTGAATTTTATATCAAAATAGATAGTGATTACAAGCCGAAGATTGACTGCTCCACGAATTGTGATATAATTAATGATTTGCATGATATTTTGTTGGATGTACAAATTAAATTGTTTAGACAAACTTACTTTCATAAATATCTAGATATGTCGCCAATTATGGTGTAAGGGTGCGTTATGCATGATTTGTTAATGAGGCAAGTGCATTCTGAAGAGAAGGATGTTATGTATTTTTTGGTAAATGGTGCACGTCTTCATTTTGTGTTGGGTGAGTTTGCCATTGTTACGGGGTTAAAATGCAAAAGTAATATATATATATATATATATATATATATATTGTTGTGGTACCAAGCAGTAACTTAGAAGTGTGTTGCTTGAAGGACTATTCATTTATCTTTGATACCATCAGTGTACAATATACTCTAATGGTATCAAAGAGTAAATGAATTAGGGGTGGGCATTCGGTACTTCAGTTTGATTTTATAAAACTTCGATTCGATTCTTTGATTTTCGATTTTAGAAAAGTGTGCACCGTATACCAAACAAAACTAATTTGGTTTCGTTCAGTTTTTCTACTTTGGTTCAATTTAGTTAGTTGTTTTTAAATCGGTTTTTCAGTCCGAATAAAAAAATAAAATGAGGCCAAAATCAAAGTATAAGATACTTAAAAATTTAAAAATATATTAAGGAATGATGTGTCTCACCATTGAACACTTATTGTGCTAACTAAAAGACTATTTATCTTCGTCAAAAACATTGTGCCTCCCACTACTTCTCAAAAAAAACAAGGACGAAGACGGGTTTCTTTACATATCGTACATAAATAAAAATATATTTTGGTTCCTCTTGGAAATTAATATTTTGAAGTTAACTACTGAATTGTACATTTGTTGCTAATTTGATTTGTTCATGAATGATTTAATTGTTAAATAT
>JAJONR010013931.1:0-13182 GCA_029582245.1 Solanum etuberosum
AATAGAAAAGACAACTCTGGAGTAACGCTAACAACGTTATATCCTAATTCAGTCAAAGGATTCAAAATTTTAACCCCACGAGGCGTATCTAGAGTACGCGAAAGAATGATCAAACAACCTTGTGGATGAGATTTAAACAGAGTCTCCAACGTGAAAAATTCCCTCCTCCCAAAAGTATTTGCAGGGGAAATCCATGTCATGAAGAACTTCACACTGCAATTTCTTGAATTTAAGAACTTATTTACTCTGCTGTTGAACTGCCTCGACAATCTTGATGACTTTAGAATACTAAATTCAGGCAATTTTTTCTTGAACCAAGAAATCCTCTGTTCCACTGTGAGATTAAAAGGAGGAACTAAATTCACATGATCATCAATGTCTTGTACTTCTTCTTTGATTATATGTGCTTCTTTTTTCTTCGAAAAAATTGGTTTCTGTACAAAAGTTGATTTCAATTGCTGTTGAGAACTTGATTTTGATACAAAAGCGATTGAATGAGATGAAGAAAAATTAGATATGAGATTATCAGAAAAAGTGACAATAAAAATAATCAAAGCAAAAGAAAGAACAGAGAAAAGATGAATTTTTCTTCTTCTGTTTTTTCTATAGTAATCAAACATTTTCAATATTGAAAATTAAATTAAAAGGTAGAGAGAAAAAAAGATGAAAATTTTAAGTTTTTTGAAGAAAATTTATACTACTCTAAATATGAAAAGTTCCAAGTTTA
Source organism: Solanum etuberosum (assembly GCA_029582245.1). Taxonomy (NCBI): domain Eukaryota; kingdom Viridiplantae; phylum Streptophyta; class Magnoliopsida; order Solanales; family Solanaceae; genus Solanum; species Solanum etuberosum. The sequence goes on from JAJONR010013931.1 coordinate 728, forward strand.
TTTGGTAAAATTTTATAAAAATAATTGGCTTAGAGAAGACTTATGGCTGCTACTTGGAAGGAGAAAAAGAATGTTGACTTTTGGAAAAACAGATTTTATTTTATTTTATTGAAGGAATTGATTTCTTTTCTTTTCTTTTCTTTTTACATACAAGAGGAATAAGGAAGAATTTTGAAATAATTTCATGTTGTTAATTAATAATAGAAGTTACCTCTTTTATTTGGGTTGATAATTGCACGTAAAGAAAGTTCTATACATAGAATAGTAATAATGTTTAAATATACAAATAGGGTTTACTTGACTTTGCGTATGTCTTTTTAAAAATGTATCAATAAAAGATTTCGACAATATATTGTGATGGTGTAAAGATTCTTTTACATATTAATAAATTTTAACCATTAATAATAAGCTAATTATCATTTTTTCAGACAATTAGTTAATATTTATTATAGAGATTGACTTGTAATTACCTTATAAATTATTTGATTGCGCAAATATTTTATACTTAATGCTAAGTTGTGTTCATGGTTCAGTTTAGTTTAATTTTTGCTTAAAAGGAACTAAACTAGTTAAGTAGATTTTTTAAATATTCAAATATATCAAAAAGCTTTAAAACTTCGTTGCCCAAATGGAACAAAGAAGATTATTGAAAACGTTAACGAAAGAGAGAGAAATGATTATGAATTAGTTAGGAAAATAAAAATATAAAACGTCTATTATAAAATTTAACGTATTTGGTGAATGTTCATTCATAAATGTTTTCTTGTACATGTACTTAGTTAAGTCAATATTACTTTTGTTAAGTTATCTATTAATTAATTGTAAGATTTAAGGGAAATAATTGAATTGTCTTTTGATATGTTTGAACTCATCCTTTTTATTTTAAAATTATAATTCATTCAGTAATTTGATTTGATTAAACGTAATCTCTTTATACAATGCATTTAAATCAAACAAATTATTACTATTTGAAATATGATGAAACTATTTATTTATTGATTAATTCATTTCTAAGTTTGATTTCTTTGTTCGGTCTATATTTTAATATTTGTTTACTAGTTAGTAGTAGTAGTATTTTTTATAAATGTCAGTTGATATCTAAATAAATTCTATAACATTATTTGGTTTTAGCACATAAAAACAGTGGAATGCCCCCCCCACCCCCCACCCCCCCCCCCAAAAAAAAAAAAAGACATAAGTATTGTGGACATATATTTAAATGAGATATCCCTAATAATATTTTGTGCCAAAATTGAAAAAAAAATAAAAATTGCATCCTCTGTGAAATAGAAATAATAGTGTTAAATTAGATTAAAAACTGTAATTGATAAATTATAAAAGAAACAAAACAATGAAACTCTCCTGAAGGATTTTCTTTGGTTCTCTTTTGTATTTTTAATTACTAATTAGTTTCTATTAAAATATGTCCAAGGTAAAAATAAAAATATAATATTAAAGAGTAATAAAGGTGAACATATAATAAGACCTTTGTATACATTCTTTATGTTATAACAGCTCACTATAAAAAGCCAAATATTTGGGGAATTAATTTTATATTATATTATATTATACTATATTTTTTTATAACATAATTTTTAACTATAGTAGCAACACCGTTTTCATAACAATATCTTTTATAAATTTAACCCTTTATAATAATATTAGTTTTTTTTGGTAATATAATAAATATAACAATTAATTCTTTTTATATATAGAAATAAAATATCTAAGATCACTAATAATAGGTCTAGAGATTTTAGCTAACAATTTTAATACTTTAATACACGATATGGCAAAGGATATTACATGAATATATTTCCATCATTAAAAATGTTTTCACTCTTTTATGCGAAGTGTGTTTGAGTTAAGGGTTTTAAATTAAAGTTCTTACATCGATATTTTAGTAAGGGCCTTTGTATTTCTTAATATACTAATTTAGTATACATGTTTTGCACATACATTTCCCGCTAATTAATAAAATTATAGTCAATAAAATAAAATAATTAAAAATAGTAATTGATGTTAAAATAATAAATGCTATATACATCTAATATGATAAGAATTCCATATTAAAAATTTATTTTAAAAATGTGAATCTTTTTCTCTAATATTTTTGATTGAATAATTAATTTATTTTATTTTTTATAATTTAAATAAGATTTATATAAGATAAAAATATTAATTTCAAGGTTTTAAGTGTTAGACTTACAATATAGTTTAAATAAGGAAAGATTTAAGAGAGTCTTTTTTAATTCAATTTTAAAGGATGAAATATTAGGAGTTATTTCCTATTACAAATAAAAAGATTTAATAGTTATATATTTAATTAATTTCAAAGTCCTATAAATAGTAGGATATATTTAATTGCTAGTTTAGTGCAGGTGTATTGCATGTGTATGTAGATTTAATAGTTCAAAAAATGTATTTAAGCTATTCAATATAAAAAAAATGATATTGTTATGTCAAATTTTAGGCCACATTATGATGGCAAAATTCCTAATTTTCCTAACGTGATTTTTTTTTTGGTATCTTGTTGATGCCTTTTGTTTAGAATATATTTTTCTTTTGCCATATATTTTTAATAGAAGTACAACACACTACCATTATTGGCTGTAATAAGAATTATTTTTAAAAAAAAATTTGATGAAAAAACCTTATTAAGTAGCTCATCTCTCGAAGTTGAAGTTGGGGATTTAGTGGATTTTTTCAACTCTATTTTTGGTTGTGTTGAGCTTTTTTTATCCTCCTTTTACCGGGATATCTATTATTGAAAACTCACAAAAGACAGGTAATCATCCCCTAAACTAGTGAAATTTATGTTATTTACCCTTATATTAAACTATTTAATTGATTGAATTGATTTGTAATTGATATACTTTCACATTGGCAACAATGTAATTTTGGGGTTTTTTCTTACAACTTTTATATCGTAATCAAAAACTTCCAATTTTATAGTATATTAATAAAGTTATAAAGCTGACATTTAAATATTTACATAAAGAAGAAATCTAAGATTATATGGACAACATAACAGAATTCAAAATTATATTTTAGCTAAATACAATTTGTTTCAAAAATATGTATCACACAGCTAAGCCACATGAGAGCAAAGGTCAAATTTCAATTTAATCACTCTTCTGAAAATTTCTTCTCTTCTATAGTCTGCTGTGTTAATATTTATAGTCATTTGTCCTAAAGCATCATCAAAAATAATAATAGTATATGTTATATAATTTTATAATTGAAGTCCGAAAAAAAATAAAGTACATATAAATTTTATCTCTAAAATAAAGTGCTTAAAAAAAATCTTCAACTGAATTAACGCATATCAAAATAGTCGAGAAAAAAAATAAAGAAATAAAAAAAGTATTACATAAAAGCATCATTAAAAACAATCATTTCAATTTCTTTTATAACTTTTTTCTCTTTTTTGCTGACCAATATTCAAGTATAAAATATCACCAATACTGATCCATATGTACTAGTGGGAATATTCTGGTATTCCTTTTTGGGAATATTTTAATATCACCACTGCTAAATATTTTTTGTTGTATATATTTAAAGTAAAAATGATAAATACATGACTTAGAGTATCCCATCCATATTTTTGTTTGGTTCTTTTTGCTTATTGGGGTCATGACTAATTTTTGAGAATATAATATGTAAAATGAGTTTTAAACATGATTTAATTTCAAAAATTGAATTAAAAGGAAAAGATTGTCCAATCATATTAAGGAAGCCTGTCACCTCATTCATCACCAATGTAATATTCATCCTTCATCATCATCAAATTATATTTTTTCAAATTAACATTTAAATTCAGTTAAAAAGATTATTATTTTTTAAGTAAAGACGAAATGATAATAGTTAAAAAGATTATAAGTTATACTAACAATAATTTTAGGCATAAACAAAAGAGAAAAAGAAAAGAATATTATTGTGAAAACATTTTAGCATACCAAAGCTCTAGCCATATATAGGTGTCCCATTAATTAAACCTACTTAAATTTTTTCCTGCCATTTTCGAATCCTATTTAAGGAGTTATTATTATTATTATTATTATTTTCAATAATTCAAGAAATATTGGAATTTATAATCCTATATATCAATTTGTATTAGTAATATGAAAGAATGTAATGAAATGATTAAAATTCTCTTATACTTTTATTTCGAGGTTGAAGTTTATGTGAATTCAAATCTTATACTTTTTAAAATCTTGAGTTTGGACTTGATGTAAATTCAAACTAGTTGATCTTATAAAATTCAAATCTAAATAATTAAATCAGGAAAAATATTAAATTATATTGATTTAATATGTGTATTTGTTAATTTGAAGAGCCAAATAGTGACTTATTATGTTAGTTAGTTGGGAAGCAGTACAAATTAACAAAGTTCATCATTACTAAGTCTTAATTATATTTGCCATAATTATTAATTTCTTGACAAAAATGCAAGTAAGATAAAGACGTGCATCCATGATTATTTTTTCATAATTAATCTATAGTGATGTAACATCTTTGATATATATTTCAACTTAATTATCAATTTACAAAAACTAAAATAGAATTAATCATATTTTCCTGATTTTTCTCATTTTGCCTTTATATATTCTTTTTGAAAGTGCAAGTATTGTAAAATTTCAAAAAAAAAAAAAAAACCTTCTCTATTCTTAATCTTGGTATTGATGCATAAGACACACAAATATAATATAATGTATCAAAAAGAGTTTAAAGGTAAATTCGTAAATATACTTTTTTTAATGCTTTCTTAAGGAGTGTATAAAGGAAAAAACAGACAACTAATATGAGACAGTAAAATGACTTTTTATCCATAAAAAAATATGAATTATTTATTTACTTGTCTATTTAATTAGTTAATCAAAAGAGATTCATTATTTTCTTCTAATATTACTTTTATAATTAAATAACTATATAGAATACTTTTAAAAAATATAATTAATATGAATAATTTGACAAAATAAATTCTTGGTAATGTTATAGTAATATATTAATATATTTGTATGATTGTTTTAGCCTTGTTAAGCAAAGACATTCTTCTGACATTTTATAGTATTGCATTATTGTTGTATAAAATATATTATATTATATTATATCAATATAATATATGGCATGTCCTGAGCATTTTCATTTCCTAAGCATTATTTTAATACCAGTGGATGATATTTCTTATGTGACTATTATAGATTATCCGCTTTAAGATGGTGTTTTACCAAAAAAATAATCAGAAGTACATAAAATGTGGAATTTTCACAAATAGTTACTATAATAAATTTAATTATGCTTCATAGCTATAATTTGTATATTTAAATAGTTTTTTCATTTTTATAATTTTTTAAATAATTAGTTTTATAAAATTCAAAAAAAAATAGTTTGCAAGTTATTTTAAATAGTTTTGTCACTTTTTATAATTTTTTAAATATTATATATGTTTTATATAATTATGTATATAATTAGTATATTTTATGAATATTCGAAAATCATCTCAAATAATAATCAATAAATCAATATTCACGATTATATTTATCAACTAACCGCGCAACGCACGGGCACGTATACTAGTGTAAATTAATCATTGAGTTACTTTAATTGCAAAAGATTTAAAATAATCGATTTTATAAAATTCACAATGTTTTTCAAGTTATTTTAAAATAATTTTGTCAGTTTTTAAAAAAAAAAAATATTTTATGCTTTTATTATAAATATGTATATAATTAGTACATTTTATGAATATTCAAAAATCGTCTCAAAAAGAGAATTTGTTAAATTAGTATTAGTTAGTTAGTAAATTATATTTTGGAATTAATTAGTTTATAAATAAATAAATTATTTTATTTTGTTAAGATTAAGAAGTCTGTTAATTAATCATATTTAAACCCTAGCCGAATTTACTAAATTGACCATGTTCTTAATTAGAATTGATCATAATTGAAAGTCATGTGGTCATGTCCTAATTTGAAATCACCCCTTTTATTGTAAATCTAACTATATTATTACCTTACTTTAAACTAAACTTTCATACCAAAAACCAAATTTGGGCCGAACCCAATTCATTTTGGGACACCAGCCCAGCCCACCAATATTCCAACAATACATATCGTCTACAACATTCAAATTTCAACCCTACCATAAGTTCAATCAACAGATACATGGCGAACAAGCAGACGCCCTTGATCGTCTTCTTCCCAGAGATGCCTTGGTCTTCTTCTTCCCGGCGATGCCGACAATAGTAAAAGCTTCAGAAGCGCATTTACCTTTTTGTAAGAGAACATGCTAGGTGGAGGCCATGATTAGACAACTATGTACATCAATTCATTCCAAGTTTTTGGTATATTCTTTGTGCTTGAAAAGAAATTCAAATTTCGAATTGGGAATTTTCCCTATATATTTTCCCCCAATTTGTAGCCCTAATTCATTCCCTTCTTTGAGATTTCTTACAACTTATGCAAATTTAGTGATATAAGGTAGCTATTTTATTGATAGTACTTATCGATCGAGCATCTATTGTACACAAATGGTTACCTTCATTTCTAGCATCTACTGTACACAATTTTATTCACAATTTTTTTTATAAGCACCTCCGTAATGAGTTTGGGGATCACCACGTATACTAACACCATTTTTTAACGCCTATTACATAAATTTCTTTATTTTTCATATGTATTAGCCTATGGATCTGGCACCTATGAGCACCTAATTTTTTTTTCTGAATAAACTTTATGAGGACTTCCGTAATGAGTTGGGGAACCACTACGTATACTCACACCATTTTTTTAACGACTATTTCCGCATTTATAGTTCCTTTTTAGGAATTAAGCAAATTACTCAATTTTTCGTGTGTATTAGTCAATAGATCTGACGTCTTGCATCAGCATAAGGACCTCCATAATGAATTGGGGAGCCATCACGTATACTCACAACATTTTTAACGCATATTTTCACATATACAAGTCCTTTTTTAGGAATTACGCAAATTCCTTGATTTTTCGTGTGTATTAGCCCATTGATTTGGCGCCTCAGAGTACCTAAAATTTATTTTTGAAGAAATTTTATGATAACCTCCGTAATGAGTTGGATAACCACCACGTATACCCACACCATTTTTCAACACCTATTTCTGCATTTATAAGCTTTGTTTTAGTAATTACGCAAATTCCTCAATTTTTCGTGTATATTAGCCCATGGATCTGACGCCTCGGAGCACCCAAAATTTTATTCAGAAAAAACTTCATAAGAACCTTAGTAATGATTTGGCGAACCAACACATATAGCCACACCATTTTAATGCCTATTTCCGCATTTACAGGACTTTTTTTTTTAGGAATTATGCAAATTCCTCGATTTTTTGTGTTTATTAGCCCATGGATTTAGCATCTCAGAGCACTCAAATTCTTTTTTTCTGAAAAAATATTTGGAGGACCTCCGTAATGAGTTGGAGAACAACCACATATACTCACAACACTTTTAACGAATATTTCCGCATTTACAAGCCTTTTTTTAGGTATTACGTAAATTTCTCATTTTTTTTGTGTGTTGCCCATGGAACTGGCGCATCGGAGCAGCCAAAAAGTTTTTGTGAAAAAACTTTATGAGGACCTCCATAATGAGTTGGGGAAACACCACGTATATTCACACCATTTTTAACGCTTATTTTCACATTTACAGACTATTTTTTCGGAATTACATAAATTTCTTGATTTTTCGTGTGTAATAGCCCATGAATCTGGCGCCTTGGAGCATCCCAAATTTTTTTCTGAAAAAAACTTTATGAGGACTTCCGTAATGACTTGGGGAACCACCACGTATACTCACACCATTTTTAACGCCTATTTCCGCATTTACAATCCATTTTTAGGAATTACGCAAATTCCTTGATTTTTCGTGTGTATTAGCCCATGAATCTAGCGATTCGGAGCACCCAATTTTTTTTTGAATTTTTTTTATGAGGATCTCCGTAATGAGTTGAGGAACCACCACGTATACACACATCATTTTTAACGCCTATTTTCGCATTTACAAGCCCTTTTTTAGGAATTACGCAAATTTTTCGATTTTTTTTATGTATTAGCCCACGGATCTAGCGCCTCCACGCACCCAAAAAAAATTTCCGAAAAAACTTTATGAGGACCTCTATAATGAGTTGAGGAACCACCACGTATACCCGCACCATTTTTTAACGTTTATTTCCGCATTAACATTTAAATTCAGTTAAAAAGATTATAAGTTATACTAACAATAATTCTAAACAAAAGAGAAAAACAAAAGTATATTATTGTGAAAACATTTTAGCATAAGAAAGCTCTAGCCATATAGTTGTCCCCTTAATTAAACATACTTAAACTTTTTCCTGCCATTTTCGAATCCTCCTTTTTCTTGTTGTTGTTGTTGTTGTTGTTGTTGTTATAATCGTATATATCAATTTGTATTAGTAATATGAAAGAATGTAATGAAATGATTAAAATTTTCTTATACTTTTATTTCGAGGTTGAAGTTTATGTGAATTCAAATCTTACACTTTTAAAAATCTTGAGTCTGGATTTGATGTAAATTCAAACTAGTTGATCTTATGAAATTCAAATCTAAATAATTAAATCAGGGAAAATATTAAATTATATCGATTGAATATGTGTATTTGTTCATTTGAAGAGCCAAATAGTGACTTATTATGTTAGTTAGTTGGGAAGCAGTACAAATTAACAAAGTTCATCATTACTGAGTCTTAATTATATTTGCCATAAATATTAATTTATTGACAAAAATGCAAATAAGGTAAAGACGTGCATCTGTGATTATTTTTTCATAATTAATCTATAGTGATGTAAACTTTGATATATATTTCAAATTAATTATCAATTTGCAAAAACTAAAATAGAATTAATTAGATTTTTCTCATTTTGTCTTTATATTAGTTCTTTTTGAAAGTGCAAGTATTGTAAAATTTAAAAAAAAAATAAAAAAAATCTTCTCCACTCTTAATCTTGGTATTAATGGATAAGACACACAAATATAATGCATTAAAAAGAGTTAAAAGGTAAGTTCATAAATAATTTTTTTTTATGATTTCTTAAGAAGCGTATAAAGGAAAAAACAGACAACTAATATGGGACAGAAGGAGTGGTTTTCTTACCCACAAAAAATATAATTTTTTTATTTCTTGTCTATTTAATTAGTTAATCAAAAAGAGATTCATTATTTTCTTCTAATATTACTTGTATAATTAGATAACTATATAGAAAATAATTATTCATATACAGTAATATGAATAATTTGACAAAATAAATTCTTAATAAGTAATTTTTGTAAAGGGAAATGTCAATTCAGAAGAGGACAAGAGTACTACTTCTTCTTTCCAGTCTAATTAAGTAAAGGATTTTGTGGAATCAAGAAAATAAAAAGTATTGAAACAAAAGAATTAAAAATTGGTAATGTTATAGTAATATATTAATTAATATATTTGTATGATTGTTTTGGCCTTGACATTTTATAGTATTGCATTATTGTTGTATAAATATATTATAGTTTTTGCTTTACCTCAGCCGAAAAATATGGGCCTCTTGTTTTTGCCTATTTCATATTTTTTTTTACAAATATTTTTCACTATCCAACTGTCTTTTAACATATGGACCCCACTTCAACTATTTTCATTTCCTTTTTTATTTATTCCTCACAATTTCTCCTTTAATTTTTTTCACTTGGTTTTTTTTTGTGGCAATTAACATTTTGAAATTTAATTACTTCATTTATATTTTAGCTACAAAATATCTTAGAGGTACAACTTTTAAAAAAAATAAAAATTTGAAAAAGATTTAATTAACTCTTAAAATTCTATTATTGTTACATGAATTTGAACAGGTATAATAATATTTATTATTAAAAATTACGTAAAAGATACTAAAAATCACAATAATTAGCAGCTGAAAATATTTTTAAATGATATAATAAATTTGGTTGACTAATTGGAATAGAAGGAGTAACCTATATTATTTGAAAATGACGTTAAAAGATCTAGAATTCACAAATCAATAATTTAAAATATTTATGTAAAAAATTACGCAAAAAATACTATAAATCACAACAAATTAATAACTTCAAATATTTTTATAAAAAACATATAAAATATTGGTTAATTTTTCAAATTTTATTTGTATCACATAAATTAAAATAAAAAAAAGAATAACATATATTGAATCCGTGATTGAGATTCAAAAAAAGAGTAATATATATTGTGGCCGTGCTAGCACAGACACCAAATATCTAGTCTATTTATGGCATGTCCTGAGCATTTTCACTTCCTAAGCATTATTTTAATATCGGTGGATGTAATATTTCTTATGTGACTATTATAGATTATCAGCTTTGAGATGGTGTTTTACTAAAAAAATAATTAGAAGTACATGGGATAATGAATTTTCGCAAATAACTACTATAATAAATTTAATTACGCTTTATAGCTATAATTTGCATATTTATGGGTTGTATCTACAGTTTAAGATGTCTTGTTTGTATACTTCGCGGGTTTGTATAATTCGCGGGTGGGGAGGCCTCGAGGCGGGGCAGGGGAGACCTCGGGGCACGGCGCCTCGAGGCGGGGCGAGGCATATTTTAGCCCTCCACTATATGGATTAATAATCGAGCTTCTTAAATTTTCAAACGATTTGAAATAATTAGTTTTTATAAATCGAAAATTCAGGCTTTCAAAGTCGTATTTTGGTGGTGGAGGCATCCGTTCAAGCTCGTCGATTCCAGTTTGCTGATCTGAAACAGGTAACGCCTCCTCCTTGTCGTATTTGTCATTGAGTTCTTGGTTTGCCATTTTGTGTTGGTTCTGTTGCTCTTTTCCCTGAGTTATTCCTTTTCGTGATTTTGGTTTGATCGAGTTCTATCTGATCCATGATTAAGAGTTGAGCTCTTGTTATGTCTCGATTCGAACACATTCAGTTTCGTCGTCAAATGGTTGCATTTTCTGATTAAAAGATGTTGTCGTCCTCACTCTCTCAACCTCCAGAAGTAGTTTATTTTTAGTGGTTATGAATCGGTGTCAATGATCAGTATTCAATGTCGTGTCATTCATTCGTCGCCTTAAGCTAGTGTATGAACTCGAATCTGCAATTACTCAAGCTTGATTTTCATGTTTGTTTTTAGTCATTTGTTTGTCTTGCTTTGGTTTTCATGCCTCATATGTCTTCAAGATTCAAATGTTCTGCGCTTAGTTTCGTCACTGTTGATACTAGTCCTCGTCTAGATAAAGGGGTATTAGAAACTAGCTAATTCGGTAGGTTTATGTGATATCTTCTTGTCTTCCTTTTTACTTTAAGCTGAACCTTATATTGGGTTGTTCAAGCTTGTGTTGTTGCTAACAAAGTTAATCATGTGCGTTTATTCCTCTTTTGGTATTAAATCTGCTTTGTTTGAATGTTGTTGAACCTGCTCCTTTTGTCTATGTCTTGGTCTGTTCAAGTTTTCAATCTCGTTGTTTCCCTTTGTTAATTTCGACATCTTTTGGTGCCCCCCTATGTTACTATCTGTTTTGTTTAAGTTAAATGATTGGGTAGTGAATCTGTTAAGTAACTCCCTGTGTGCCTCATTATCCTCATCTTTAAAGAATTCAAAAGTCTTACGTTTGTTTGGTTTCGATACTTCTGCCCTTAAAATGCTCCATTTGTTGTGTTTTATTTTGAATTGTTACTTGCTCGTGAATACTATGAAACACATAGTTACTCGTGGACCTCGCTTTGAAAGTGTTTGATCAGAACTATAATGTTCTGAATAAAATTTAGTGAACTAAGCTGTCTCCTTAGCATCATTTCAAGTATGTGTATGATAAAATATAATGGGTCAGTCCCTTTCTTTAAATATAATGTGTATGATCTTCCTTACTTTGTTCTTATTAGTAAACCTCTTATCTTGTTAGCCTTGTTGTTCAAACTTAGGAGGTCACGGGATTTGCTTCTAACAATTATCAAAGTAGTATATGTTTGCTTCTGTTCTATTTTGATAGCTATTGGTTTATCTTCTCCTTTCCTTATAATTGGTCTACTGTTTATTTGTTTAAAGTTTATTAAAGTTGTCACGGCGCCCCGGGGCTGGGGGGGAACCTCGGGCACGGCGCCTCGGGGCAGGACACCCCGGGGAAGGGTGGGGGGTAGCCTCGGGGCAGGGGCGCCCCGGTTGGGGGGGGGGTAGCCTCGGGGCAGGGAGCCCCGGGGTTTGGAGGGGTAGCCTCGGGGGAGGGCGCCCCGTGGTTGGGGAGGTTAGCCTCGGGGCAGGCCGCCCAGGGCTAGGGTAGGAAGGGGGGCGCCTCGGGGCTAGGTGGGTGGGGGGTAGCCTCGGGGAAGGCTCCCTGGGGTTGGATGGGTGGGGGGTAGCCTCGGGGAAGGGGGCCCCGGGATGGGTGGGTGGGCGGTAGCCTCGGGGAAGGCTCCCCGGGGTTGGGTGGG
>JAJONR010013933.1:0-11340 GCA_029582245.1 Solanum etuberosum
GATTACTACCAACACATGAGATGTGACGTCCATTGCTTGTACTTATTCTTATTGAAACATTTGCGCAAAGCGGACACTTCGACATACGCTAGTTTGAAGAATTGTATAAAATAGCAATTGAAAGAGATATGTATTTGTATTTGTATTTGTATATACAGTTTTCTCTCGCTTTATACAAACACAAACACAATTTATACATTTGTGTTTGTACAAAGTGAGAGAGGCGAGGGAGAGTGGCGAGCGAGATATCTGGGGAGAGAGGCGAATGACAAAGTGTTTGCTACGGATTAGAATTAAATGAAATTGTGGCTATAGCATTTAATTTGAATTAGTAGTTTGCTATTTTATACAATTCTTTCAACTACGCTAGTTGTTACTACTAACAAAACAACCAAAACAACATATGCAGTATGATTCGATTACTACCAACACATGAGATGTGACGTCCATTGCTTGTACTTATTCTTATTGAAACATTTGCGCAAAGCGGACACTTCGACATACGCTAGTTTGAAGAATTGTATAAAATAGCAATTGAAAGAGATATGTATTTGTATTTGTATTTGTATATACAGTTTTCTCTCGCTTTATACAAACACAAACACAATTTATACATTTGTGTTTGTACAAAGTGAGAGAGGCGAGGGAGAGTGGCGAGCGAGATATCTGGGGAGAGAGGCGAATGACAAAGTGTTTGCTACGGATTAGAATTAAATGAAATTGTGGCTATAGCATTTAATTTGAATTAGTAGTTTGCTATTTTATACAATTCTTCCAAAAATAAATTCAAACTAGCGTATGTCGAAGTGTCCGCTTTGCGCAAATGTTTCAATAAGAATAAGTACAAGCAATGGACGTCACATCTCATGTGTTGGTAGTAATCGAATCATACTGCATATGTTGTTTTGGTTGTTTTGTTAGTAGTAACAACTAGCGTAGTTGGAAGCGTCCGCTTTGCGCAAATGTTTTTTTATGTTGTTTCTATCACTAGATTTTATTTTATTGATTCTAATGAGGTAATAAAGTAACATTATATATGTCAGTAAATTTTGTTAAGGTACTTTAACTATGACATGTTTACTTTTAATAAAAAAATTAAAAATTTGAATTGAAAATGTCTAATAAGAATACTTTATCATATGTTGAGATGTTTAATTGAAATTGTCATTACTTTGACTGTCTAAATGAAATTTAATGATAGTCTAAATGAAATTAATGTAGCACTGATAAATTTTAATGTTTGTTGACATATTTTTCCTTAGCATATATACTTTTGTAAGAGAGCAAAATCAATTCTTCAAGCACACATTACTTTTAGGGAAAATTATCAAATCAACAAGAAATAATTATCTTATCTCATCTCTTGTCCTTTCAATACTTGATGTTGTGATAGCTAGGCAACTTGTTCTATATATATCTTTTTAGTATATTGAGTCACGGATTTGCAATAAAAACTACTACTAAGATGAGTATGAATGAATATATTGCACAACATTTTATGCACGCAATAATCGATTTGCCTTGTCTTTTAAAATCTACATTTTTCTTTCCTTTGGATAATTATATATGTTCTCGATGCGCTCACGTGCAAGCCTGATTTTTTTAATGAATTATGTATTTAGAAAATTTGATTTATAAGTCACGTATCTTACCATATTTTGATGTGTCTCGATGAGTGATCCAAGATTGTCATTAAGGGGTGTCAATGGTTGTAGTAAAAAATATAATTATGGAGCTAGTAGGATTAGAGAACACACAACCTCAAGGAATGTTGGCAATGTCTTGCCCACTAGACTAAACCATTAACTTGTGTCAAGAGGTGTCAATACTTATATATAGAGGTTAATTTTCCGACGAAGGGGTGTCAACCCTTATCTAAGGGTGGGTCCGCTCCTAGATACATGGGGTCAAAATTTGGAGTAATTTGTTCTAGATATATTGTATCCAAGTAGATTTGTATGTATCTAGATACATAGACAAATCTCATTTGTCTCTCTCATATCTTGGTCGTCACTCTCCTATGTATTTGGTATCCCAAATACAAGCTAATTACACCAAATATATACAAATACATATGTTTAGTGGGTATCTAATGTGTTTGTAGTGTGATTCGTATGTATATGAGATATATGACTATCTCCCCCTATCTCGCTCGCCTCTCTCCCTATTTTAGTGTATCCAGTAGCAAATATACATGTATCTAAGTGTATCTTTCTCATTATATGGAAGGAAACTCTTAATTAATGGTAGAATATGTAATTATTTGAAAATATAGGTAGAATTAGTGTATATGATATAGATATATGTCTAATAAGATAGTTTTCCCTTAATTTATTGCTATGAAATTGTACAAGTTACTTGTTTTAAATAATAATGAACAAGGAATCTTGGATAACTTACATCCATCCGACCCGCAGACTTTCATGCTTGCTGTATTTCGAATTAGAGTAAGGGCACGCTAAGACATTCCTTTTCGTGCTTTCGATCTGCTTATCGATGGATGCATATTAGATTTTCTATCAATATTACATTTTTAAAAGATCTGACACGATACGATATCATTTGTTGAAAATTCAAGCAATGTAGCATAGCATTTACATAGATTAGATGGGAAATTTAACACTCTAAATTAAGCTACAAAAGGGTGTAATGAAGTACTAGAGATGTTAATTGGTATGTTAAATTTCAGCCACCCTACCATGTGCAATATCTTGGTGGTTTCATCAAATCACATTATAATTTGCATTGAGATATAGGCTGGTCCAAACAATTGGGAAAATCCAAATTCCAATTTTCCATTCTTTTGCTTCTTGTTGAGTCAACAAAAGGGAATAATTTTGGACCAAGTATGAGAAAAAAGGCAATACTTTTACTTCATTTTCCAATCACTTCAAATTACTTTAATTTGTGGGTCCATAAATATAATGTCATATAGAGAGAGAGTAGCATTAAAGTGTGTAGCTCAGTGATTAATGAAATGAATTTAATTTTTGGAGAATATGATTAAGCTTAAAAGAACAGTCCCGTTCATTAAAGCTTTCGCTATGTGCAGGGTTCGGAAAAGGGCCCGACTATAAGGCACTAAAGCTCCCACTATGCATAGGATTCGGGGAAGGCCCGACTATAAGGGTCTACTATATGCAACATTTACTGTCAGAGGCTTTTTCCAAGGCTTGAACTTGTAACCTCCTAATCACATGACAATAACCTTACCAACAACTTTGGTAAATAAATTTACTTACTATTTGATATATATTTTGCACTAAAAGGACCGTTCGGTGATTTTGTATATGATTAAGCCTAAAAGGATAGCTCGGTGCACTAAAAGCTCCCGTTATGCGCAAGGTTAGGAGAAGGACCCGACTACAAGGGTCTTACTTTATATTTCTGTCAGAGGTTGTTTACAAGGCCTGAACTCGTGACCTTCTGATCACATGGCAACAACTTTACCAGCAATTTTAATAAATAAATTTACGTACTATTTGATACATATATAACGATGGAAGATAATAATGTTTAAATAAAATAATCGAGATGCATATAAATTGATCCGAACACGACGAAAAATATTGTAATTGATCCTTTAGGAATGTGCATGGACCATTTAATTTTAAATGGCCTACGTGTCACATTAGATACCCTCTTGATCACGTGTACCATTTACAAACCAGAACTTTATCACCTCCACCTAGTTACAACTAACATAATTAATTGAAACATTGATGATTTCTAAATATTATATAAATGTATGATGCCTAACTAGATCTACAACATTTTTATTAAAAAAAAATAACATAAAGATCATATGGATATTGTGAGAGTAGAGTTTTTGTTGAGGCTTTTTGCAACTTTGTTGTTGGTGTTGACTGCTTGTCTTGTTGGATTTGATTCTCAAACTAAAGTTGTCTTCTTAACTGTCCATATAAAAGCCAATTTCAAATATTTGGATGCCTTGAGGTGAGTTATTCTATTACTAATTAATATATTCTTTTATATACACAATTATTTGATGTATGAAATTAATTGGAACAATTGTTGCTTTCAAGCGTGAATCAGGTTCACGATTCGGATTAGGAATTTTTATTTTATTTGATGTTATTAGCTCTATTGCTTGACTGCCTGACTTGAGTGTGGAAACCGTCTTATCTTAGGATAGGGTCAGCCCAAGCCTAGTGCATTAGCTATATTATGTATATATGTATTTTTAAGAAAACCACTATATTAGTATAAAAAAAATTGATTTCAAATCCATTGAATTATGGTACAATCTTGAATTTATGCGATTCTATAAAATATAAATTTTGAATCTGTCTCTGAGTATGTTCTCAATCTTTTTTGTTTTCATGTTTCTTTGTTCAAAAGGCTCCTTGCAACATATCTTATTGTTATATTATAATCTCAACATGCTATGCATCAAATGTAACATGAAAGTCAATTGTTTAGTCAAACCACGAGTAAAAAACAGTCTCTATTTTTACTATCGGAGTAAGGGCGCTATATACGCATCACTTTTCCAGATCTCATTTGCGGGACTATGTATGCTGAATATGTTGTTATTGTTGTAATTTACATTTAGAGGCATATTATTGCATAATTTTTTTTCTTCTTAAATCTAATTGTTTGTTTTATTTATTGGCATATTAAGTGTTTTGGTATGGATTGATGCTGCTGCTGCCAGTTATAATGTACTCCAACTGCTGAGATGTTTTTTCTTTACTACTTCAAAGGGGGATATTAAACAATTTTCTCACAAGAATTATTGGTTCTTTTTCTTATTAGACCAGGTAATTAATTAATTAACTCTCTCCCTTTAATTATTAATTGTCTATTTTTTCTATGATTTTTCCTTATCTTACTATATTATATATTGTTGATCACAACATAAAGTAAGACGTTTACATTTATACCTTCATCATTCGTTTTTGTGTTTCTCACCCTGGTGTTTGGTATCCACTTTTGGAATCCGATTTTGCGTGAAGTATACTAACGTTTAGATTTGCGCTGAGAAGTCACACTTATGATGTATATATATTAAAGGCCCTAACCAAAAACGATTTCATACATAAGATACCTCTAATTAAAGACAGAGGATTACTTGTCACTCCTACCTTCACCATGATACTAGCTAAATAGATGAATTATAGTTGAGATATTAATGCTATTTAATGTGGTAATTAACCTAAAGTATTATGAATTTATTGGTTTCGTTTATTTTTTGTCTTGTGCTTTAATTTGTGTTTATTCATTGACTTTCTATAGATTATGATTGTTATTAATAACGAAAATGTAAGACTTCAATTACAGTACTCTTGTGATACTTACCTTTCTTTCCTTTTAGGGGGGAAAATCACATTTAACTACTTTAATTTGTTTTCACTGATATTCCCAAGTACTAATGACATAATTATAATTTATATAGTTTCAAAAAGTAGGGTACGTAGAGGGTAAGTGTATACAGACGTTACCTTATCCCAATTTTGGAAATAGAGATATCCCATATAGACCTCCCAACTCACAAAAAAAAAGACGTAACCTTATATATCCTAATTTATGTGACACATTTCGGATTTCAAGATTCAAACAAGTCTATCTTTGACCATAAATTTTTTATATATCTTTTAAATATTTTGAATTACCAATTAGTGTGACTTATTAATACGTTTTACGTAGTTTACAAATATATAAATTTCATTTTAAAAAAATTGAAGATTCCATGAGCAAATTCTTGGTCAAACTTAAACATTTTGACTTTCAAAAAACGAAATGTGTCACATAAATTGAGACAGAGGGAACACTATAGACAACCTGTCAAATCATCGTCGTTATATGACTCATGACAAGATTATATATTTTTTGCAGGCAATTGTGTACATTGTATTTGCTGCAAATTCAGCAGCAATTGAAGCATCAGCAATTGCATTGATTGGAATTAAAAGCTTACAATGGATGAAAATATGCAATAGATTCACTAGATTTTGTATCCAAATGGGAGCTGCTTTAATATTGGGCTATCTTGCTGTTCTTATATTATTTCTAGTTTCATCAATTTCTGCTTTTCAATTATTTAGGCTATACTCACCTAAACATTTTCTTAAACTTAAAACAAAATTAATTGATGATCCTTATATTGTTCATCAAAACGTGTTGTAGAACGATCTACAAAATAATTGATATCGATACAGTTTGCTTCATTAGTTCATAAGTTGCTATTTAAAAAATAAATTTATGATGGATTAATTGGACTATGCTTTTATTCATAAATATTTATTTATTTCCTTGTATTATAACTTGATTTTATAATTGATATATATAGTTACTAGATATGAGAGATGGAGTGTGGCGTTTCGACATAATTTGGTTGAGATTTTTGGAGAACAAAAAATATATATGAAATTAAGTTGAAAAAGAGTATTCGAAGGTTGAATTTGTATATGGACATTAATAAAATCGAAGTTTTATGATTGAAAACTTGAAAAACTTCTAAAACCTATTTTTCAGATTATATATGTTCATTTAATAAATAAATATTTCTCTGAAAAAATCTCTAAATATTTATTTTAAATATTGTATATCTTATTCATGGACAAATAGTACTGGGTTCACATATGGTATTCTACTCTCACTATCTCAATTTATAAGATGCTTTTAAATTAGGTACGTAAATTTAAGAACTTAAGACTTTTGAAATTTGTGGTTGAAAGACAAGTCATAGACAATTGTGAGACTACAAATTATCTCTCTTAACAATAAAATAAAAGTTTAAAATTAAAGAATTTCTATTTTTTTTCCTTATACACTAGTCAGTTAGTCGTTGATAAAAAAACGTACATAAATATTATTTATATTTTGAAGAACATATCACAAATCCTTTTAATAACATGCCTCAAACTAAAGAATATTCTCCATATTTTTCTAATGGAGGTTAAATGATCGATCTTATAACAGAACCATATTTTTTCCACTAAATATTTGGTATTAATTTTGGGATCTGACTATTCTGAATTCACACCTAGAAATCTCACTTTGAGGGTAAATGCTTCCTACCAAAGGCGACTTCATATCAAAGTCTCGAACTTGAAACTTCTAATTAAGAATAATTGAATACTTAGTTACTTACCACTCTATCGTAACTTTTGGTTATATAACAGAACCATTTAATAATATAATTAAGTTTTGAATTCTGATCCCTCTCATTTAATTTTGGTGTAATATAAATTGTCCCCCATCATTTTCTCAATATCTTATGAAGTACGTAACAATTATGTTGATGCTTCCACTTGGTCATGGAAGCCCAATTACTAGTGGGCTTTGATGTATATATTCTTATCTTGAAGATTTTCTAATAAATTTGAAAAGAACTATCAAAAATTATGATGGAATAATAAGAATTTTTTATCGTTAGTAAAAGAATTTAGGTTTTAACTCTATAAATGTAATTGTTTTAGGGTATGAAGCGTTTTACTTTTAAAGTAGAAGGACTTTTCAATTCGAATTCAAATTAGTGGGGTCTAAAAACGAACAACAACATTACGTGGGAAATCAAGAAAAAAAATGTTTAAATGATATTGTTATTGTGCCGTAAGTCCCTGCATTTTATCATTAGTATTAAGAGTAATAAATTAATTTGTGAAAAATAATTCCTTAAAATTCGAGGGAATGGTAGAAATATTTTTGAGGAAAATCAAACAATATGTATCCTGACAAGTAAATATCTTTGTTCGAAAAAATAATAATATTATTCATATATAAATACAATTTAATTATATATGACTAAGAAAATTATGTTCGACAGGTTATATTCTACAAGCGAATAAAAAAAATATTTTTCACATAAGCATTCCCAAAATCTCCATCTAGAAAATAAATAAATGGAGTATATGTTTTTTTTTCCACATAATGATATGTTGTGAATCAAACTGACAACATAAGAGCTTATGGGTTGGAGCTTGAAAGGGGTGGATGAAACTGATTCATTTGAGATTATTGGATCGATTAAAATATATTAAAAAAACTTATTTAGGATTTAAACTTAATTATCCATTAGTTGAATAGGACTTGAGATTAGATAGAAGAGGTGTTACGAATTGTTATTGAATATGTATTCTGTCATCCATTATTGTTATTATGTTTTCCTTTGCCATTTACTATCAATATAATTTCGGAGTTCTTACATAATATATAGGAATTTTTAATAATATGATGAATGAAATTTGTTATAATATTTTTATTATTATTGTTTGTGATAATCGACAACTATGACACATTTTGAAATTTGGTGAAATAAGTTATACCAAAGGAATAAGAAAATCAAAATTTTATAAGAGTTGAAAGGATAGAGTTATGACCCTTATTATGTAGTTCTTTTTAATTCACTATGAAAAATGATGAAGAAGCTCGTCCAAACTTTAGAATCAGACCAAGGAAAAACACTTTTATCTTCGATCCTGGTTGAGCTCTTCTTGAAAGGTACTAGGTAGTCTATCCTAGATTTTTTTTGGAAACCTAATTGTACTAGGAACAATCTTCCTCTTTTGCTTTATTTTTGGAAGCTAAAATTGTAAGAATGGCTTACCATTCTAGCTACTCTTGTATGAGGTAAGGTTTGGTCCTCCTCTAACCTTTTGCTTTGAAATAGAATCTTCAATGCTACTTTAAAAAAAAAAAAAAAAAAAAACTCATCTCAATTCGAGTAATTTTATCATTAACATGCTATAAATTATTATCTCAACTTATTTTGATCTGTCCAATATAAAAATAATAATAATTTTAAAAAAAGACAACGTAGGTCCATTTAGGAGCGCACTAGCTACTAGTGTTTATGTTTTCTTTCTAGATAGTGGAAAAATAAGTCATCTAAGGGTATAACAATTCCATATAATGGTTAATCTCGAAATTTAAAACTATATCAAATATGTTATGAAATAATATCATAGTTTATCCCGAGATTATAATCTTATCTTGCTGATTAAACGATCATAATAGTTCATAAAAGCGTGATGAATATGACCAACAGTTGATGCGTAATTGAAGTTTAATTGGAATTGAAATGCTAATTATAGGTGTTTTTTAGTTCAAGTTGTTTAATATGTCTTTTAACTTAAACCAGTTACGTAACACTAATAATTACAAAATGTTTCATCTAAAATGGCATATTGATTGTGATTCAAACGAGAAAATGACATAAATAGTCCCTTAACTATAGGAGTAGGTCTAAAATGGTCCCTTAACTATACACTTAACGGATTTAGTCCCTTAACTATTCAAAAACTTATCAGTTTTGGTCCCTTAACTATACACTTACGGTTTTAGTCCCTTAACTATAAACTTACTAATTTTAGTCCTTTAAGTATTCAAAAAAAACTTATCAGGTTTGGTCTTTGTCCATTTTTTAAATACAAATAGCTTAGGTTTATATTAACGGAAATCTTCGTGAAATTAAATCTTTAACCCATTTTTTAAGTTGTTGCCATATCCCCACCTTTTTTTCTTGAAACTACTCTTATGAAAAGAACAATAACGTCAACGATTCAAAATAAAATTAATGAGAAAAGAAGATATAAGTCCTAATTTTATTCAATGGAGGATAAAATTAAGCATATAATTGTTGTTAATGGCTTGAATCTGCACTTGAATATACTAATTAGTGCAGATTTTATTTAATTTACTCAAATTTTTTTACGTAAAATAAAATGAATAGAATAATAAAATTGATCTATTTAAAAAAATTACAAATCTACCATTTTATAAATTTCAATTTCTGAAAAATTAAATAAATTTTGCTCAATGAAGTCGTTGGAGTACAAACTTTGGATTTAACGGGTAATAATTTTTTTCTTTTTATAATAAAGTTTAGCATATTCAAGTCCTTAGTAGCAATAATATGCTTCATTTTATCCTCTGTTGAATAAAATTATGACTTATACTTTCTTTTCTCGTGAATTTTACTTTAAATCGTTGAGGTTAAGGTTCTTCGCATAAGGTTAATTTGAAGAAAAAGTAGTGGAGAGACAGAAACAACAGAAAAAATTGCTAAAGGATTTAATTTCTCGAGGCATAGATTTCATTAATATAAACCTAAGCTATTTGTATTAAAAAAAAATGGACAAAGACCAAACCTGATAAGTTTTTGAATACTTAAAGGACTAAAATCGGTAAGTTTATAGTTAAGGGACTAAAATTGGTAAGTGTATAGTTCAGGGACCAAAGTTGATAAGTTTTTGAATAGTTAAAGAACTAAATTCGTTAAGTATATAGTTAAGAGACCATTTTAGACCTACTCCTATAGTTAAGGGACTATTTATGTCATTTTCTCTGATTCAAACATTCCAATTTACAAAAATAATATAATACTAATAATTTACCCCATTATTCTTAGAATTTGACACATTACCCGCCCAACTTTATGAAGGTGACATAATGACCTCAAATTTCACAACTTTTTTTTTATCCCCTTAGTGGTCTATAATTTAATTTTCTAGGCATATATGAATTTAGTACGGTTGAGAATAAAGTTAAATAATAAAAGTGTCTTTTTTCTAACAGCTTCAGTTTTACCTGAGATGGTTACACGCTTCAATATGGTATCAAAGCGGACAGAGGTTTTGAGAAAAAATCTCAATGTCACCCATGTTAAAAAAAAATCATGTGCTGGACTAATGAAAAAGATTTAGGTCCGCATGTGAGAGGGCATGTTGAGAATATAAATAAATAAGTTTATAAAAAGGAATCAGGTCCTCAATTGTTAAAATTTTTCCCTGATTTTCTTTCCTTATTTGAAGTTTATTTTTTTCCTTAAACAAAAGTCAAAGTATTACTATAAATGCTTGAACTTTTTCTGAAAGGAAAATATAATTTTCTTCTATATTTGATTTATTTTTTTCTTAGAGGAAAAGTTTGGAGATTTATAAATTGAAGATCCCTATTTTCATAGAATCCACAATGTAGTCGTGTAGAGACTTTTGTTTATGGGGAGATTTTTCTCTCAACAATTTTAATATTTTTTTTATTGGTTTTTAATTATGTAGGTCACTTGGTCCCATCATATAATAATATTATGTCTTTTAGTATAATTTTATTTGTCATCTAATTTATCGTCATATGATTTGTGAATTATAAGCTTTCGCATGACGCCCTTATCACTTTCGAACTCAACATCAACTTCAGGTCCTGTAACACCCCAGAAATTTTTTGAGCTAAGACTCGAACCATCCTTCGTTATGAATAGGATTTTACCGAGGAATTTAAAATTTCTTAAGTGTTAAGGTCACTAGATGTAGCACCTTGAGTTCCAAAAAGAACTAAATTGGAAATAGCAAAATCTGAAATTTTGCAAGTTATGCT
>JAJONR010013935.1:0-12452 GCA_029582245.1 Solanum etuberosum
CCCCCCCCCCCCCCCCCCCCCCCCCCCCCCCCCCCCCCACCAAGCTTGACTTGTAGTGGCCTAGGCAGTGCGTGAAGGCCCAGGTAGCAGCAAGCTACCTTAGCGAGTTTTCCCCCTGAAAAAAATGTTAATATCATGTGGACCAATGGTCCATATATCAGATGTTTGTTATTATATTGATAAGAGCAGATGTTGTACCTCATTGTTTTTCAAAATAAACAACCCTACAAATTACCCAGGATAAACAATATGCTAGTGTTATTTGGATTTAGAATAAAGTTTGCAAGGTTTTTAAACATGCGGTGTTGAAAGTCACAATCACTCACCGGAATGTTATGAGGCTGAACCATTTGATTAGCCAGGTGAAATTTATTTCCTTGCACATCATTTGCCTCTTCCATTAAAAATTCATCAATGTTGAACTCAGATTCAATGGAAGAAGCCTACATAAATAACATCAAAAAATTAGGTTGTGTTAGTACTCAGCAAGTGTTCAACTTATTTTTCGGGGAATGAAGATAAGAAAACCACCAAATTCACCTAAATAATTTGTTATTGTTAATTCAAATGAAGGTTTACAAGGTAGTTTCACTTACTGGAATTTTATTAGGCTGAAACATTTGACAAGCCGGGTGAAATTCATTTCCTTGGCCACCATTCGCATCCTCTTCTACCTGAAATTGGTACTTTAGCTAGTGTTATTTTAGTTCTTTAAACTGTAAGTTAGTTAATAAATGTTCCAAAATTCATGGCAGGATTCACTTACATGGATCAAAATATGTAATTATCCATATGAAGTTGAACATTGACACCTCAGTTAGATCGAAATACAATTTTATATAATTAAAACACTAGAAAAAAGGTAATACTCCATAAAATTAAGATAACAATATTTTAGGATTCAAAATAGGTAGACAAGAAAAAATTGGTTCAACTCTAAATAGTAATGTCATATAAATAAAAAATATATCGAGGAAGCATTTTTGCAGGAAGCACAAGTACATGAAGTTTAAATTACCTAATAGTTTTTTTAGCATAAACAACACCGACAAAATAGACTTGATAAACAGCACTCACTGGAATGTTACTAGGTTGAACCACTTGATAAGCTGGGTTAGATTCATTTCCTTGGCCATCATTTGCCTCCTTTTGCACCTGAAATTGGCATGGTAGCTAGTGCTATTTTAGTACTTTAACTTTAACACAACTAACAGACGTTCCAAAATTCTTGTCAGGATTCAAATACATGGTTCAAAATATGTAATTATCTCTGTGAAGTTGAACATTAACTTTTCATTTAGATTGAAATAAAATATGCATATTTTGAGACTACAAAAAAGGTACTTTTCCATAAAATTTAGATTACAATATTTTAGGATTCAAAATAGGTAGACAGGAAAAGATTGGTTTGACTCTCTGAGTAGTAATCGTGTTATACAAAATATATAGAGGAAGTATTTAGCAAGAAGTACAAGTACGACTTTATGAAGTTTAAATCACCACATAGTTTTATTAGGATTAACAACACCAACAAATTAGCTAGGAGAAGCAGCACTCACTGGAGTCTTATTTGATTGAACCATTTGATAAGCTGGGTGAACTTCATTTCCTTGGCCATCATTTGTCTTGTCCTGCACCTGAAATTGGCACTGTAGCTCGTTCCAATTTAGTACATTAAACTGTAAGATAACTAACAAACATCACAAATTCATGGCAGGATTCAAATACATGGATCGAAATATGTAAATATTTGTGTGAAGTTGAACACTGACTCTTCAATTGGATCAAAATAAAATTTACATATTTTGAGACTACAAAAAGATACTACTCCACAAAATTACTATAGTTTAGGATTCAAAATAGGTAGATAGGAGAAGATCGGTTTGACTCTCTGAGTAGTAATCGTGTCATATAATATATATAGAGGAAATATAAAATATATAGAGGAAGTACAATATTGCAGGATACAAAAGAGGTAGACAGCAAAAGATCGTTCTGACTCTCTAAATAGTAATAATATCATATAAATATATAGAGGTCGGTCAGAAGTACAAGTACGACTTTATGAAATTTAAAATTCTTTTATATATATATGGGGGGGAGGGGGGGCACCAAGCCTGACTTGTTGTGCAACGACTAGGCGCAGCGAAGGCCCAGGTAGCAAGCTATCTTAATGAACCGTCCAACTGAAGAAAATGTCAATATCATGATGACCAATGGCCCATGAATAAGATATTAAATTGATAAGAGCAGATATTGTACCTCATTGTTTTTTATGATAAACAATATGCTACTTGTATTTGGAATAAAGTTTACATGGTACTATGTAGGGTTGAAAGTCACTATCACTCACTGGAATGTTATGAGGCTGAACCATTCGATTAACCAAGTCAAATTTATTTCCTTGGACATCATTTGCCTCTTCCACCTGAAACAGGTACGGTAGTTAGTGTTATTTTAGTACTTTAAACTGCAAGATAATTAATAGACGCTCAATAATTTGTGATGGGATCGATGAATAGGAGGATCAGAATATTTAACTATCAGTGTGAATTTTAACATTGACTCTCAATTTTATCAAATTAAATTTACCTATTCTGAGACTACGTAAAATGTACAGAATAGAATTCAAATTAAAATATTAGGATTCAAAATAGGTAGATAGACTTACTGGAATGTTATTAGGCTGAAACATTTGATAGGCTGGGTGAAATTCATTTCCTTGACCAACATTCGCGTCCTCTTCTACCTGAAATTTGTACTGTAGCTAGTGTTATTTTTAGTACTATAAACTGTAAGATTTAATAAATATTCCAAAATTCATGGCAGGATTCAAATACATGGATCAAAATATGTATCCAATGTAAAGTTGAACATTGACTCCTCATTTAGATTGAAATACAATTTTGTATATTTAAACAATAGAAAAAACGTACTACTCCATAAAATTAAGATAACAATACTTTAGGATTCAAAATAGGTAGACAAGAAAAGATAGGTTTGACTCTAAATAGTCATAATGTCATAAATAAAAAATATATCGAGGAAGTATTTTTTCGGGAAGCACAAGTACGACTTTATGAAGCTTAAATCACCTAATAGTTTTTTTAGCATAAAAAACATCAACAAAATAGCCTGGATAAACAGCACTCACTGGAATGTTATTCTGTTGAAGCACTTGATAAGCTGGGTGAGATTCATTTCCTTGGCCATCATTTGCCTCTTGCACCTGATATTGGCACTGTAGCTAGTGTTATTTAGTACTTTAAACTATAAGATAACTATAACAAACATTCCAAAATTCTAGCAGGATTCAACTACATGGATTAAAATATGTAATTATCTCTGTGAAGTTGAACACCGACTCTTCATTTAGATCAAAATAAAATTTACATATTTTGAGACTACAAAAAGGTACTACTCCATAAAATTTTAAGGCTAAATAACTTAATATGTTTTGTAAGATAGCCACTCAAACTTACTCCGTGACAAAATAGACACTTGAACTAGGCAAAAGGGTGTGTGCATATAAGAGCAAGTGTGTGCTTCTACTGTGTTAAATAGACTAAAAATATAAGTATAACTAAAAAATAAAATAAATACAATAAGAATAAAGAAATCAACCCTGCACCCCAAGATCATCCCCTCCGTTTCCCCATCCCCAGACTGTCCGCTCATTTCTCATATCAGAGACATCCTTCACTTCATAATTGTGGAGTCTTCTCCTCGTCTTAATCTTTAGCTGTATTCTGATTTATTTTTCCCCTGAATTTGGACTTTTAATTAAACAAGTCATTTGCCAGCAGAGTAATTTTTCCAATGCAAACCCAATTGCAAAAAAATTGGATAAAAGTTCGTCATTACCTTCGCGAGAAAATTGATACATGAAAAGGAGAATCATTATTGTGTTGTATTTTTCTCTTTGTTGGAAGAGTTGAAGGAATCTAGAAGAAGCTATGTGTGGGAGTAGTGGCGCTACCATGTTATACATT
The DNA here is from genome assembly GCA_029582245.1 of Solanum etuberosum. NCBI lineage: Eukaryota > Viridiplantae > Streptophyta > Magnoliopsida > Solanales > Solanaceae > Solanum > Solanum etuberosum. The sequence continues at coordinate 3,993 of JAJONR010013935.1, forward strand.
TGTGTCTATAAGACACTTCTGCCAAGTTCAAGCATATCTGGTCACTTGCTATTTAGGACATTTAGCCAAATTTAAATTACACTAGTTAGGATTCAAAATAGGTAGACAGTAAAAACATCAGTTTTGACTCTCTCAGCAGTAACGTGTTAAATAAGATATAGAGGAAGTATTTTGCAGGAAGTACGAGTACAACTTTCTGAAGCTTAAATCACCTAATAGTTTACAACACCAACAAATTTGCCTGGACAAACAGCACTCACTGAGATGTTATTAGATTGAACCACCTGACAAGCTGGGTTAGAGTCATTTCCTTGGCCATCATTTTCCTCCTTTTGCACCTGAAATTGGCACTGTAGCTAGTCCTATCTTAGAACTTTAAACTTTAAGAAACCTGACAAACGCTCCAAAATTCATGTCGGGATTCAAATACATGGTTCAAAATATGTATTACAGGATACAAAAGAGGTATACTAATATATAAACCAACCTTATAGGTCTGGATTGGAACGATGTCAGAGAGGAAATCGAAAAGCTCTTCATCCCTTATGGCCCTAGCAAAGTCATAACGCTTCAGAGTTCGACATTTGCCTTGATCAGCTTGCATCCACGCACGAAGGGTGAGCTCCATAATAAACATCTCAATTGCTTTCGAAAACAGAACAGTAGAATGTGCGCTAACCATCTGAATTTTCTCATTCCCATTAAAAGTAAAAAAAAATTAAGTAACCACTCCCCAGATAGAAACAGCAGATAAAGAAAAGTTAGAAGTAATTCAAACGTTTCAAGTTCCAACCAATAGCAAATGGAGAAATAAAATAAATTAAAAGATATGACCATGGTTAATGTCAATGGAATAAGCCAAAGTCATGGACATACCTTTACTTGATCATTTGACTTCATAGCCCGTCTAATCCTTGAGATGGGCAGGTCGTGTTTTCTCTTTGGATCTACAGATAAAATGAAGCGGCTGCATGAAGGTAAAATCAACACGAAAAAACAGTAGCAAAGTACACACACCCCACTATTTCTAAAAAAGTAAAAAAGATCTTTCACTTGCAATTTGTTTCACTGATTTTTATGATTTCTAGTACTGGTTCTAAAGACATGACCTGCATATGACTTATGAGTGTGTCATGACCGGTGAAATTGGCATTACTCTAACAGTGAAATGCCCCAGAAAGGTTGCAATAAGAGAGAGAATGCCTCTAAAGAAAAAATGTGCAGCATATGTATTATTGAAAAATTTCCATATATGACATATCTTTATGCAATATTGGAGATACTTCTAACAAAATTAACATATGTGAGGATGTGGATGGTCTTAAAATGGCCCAAAAGCTCACGAATATCCTTAGATTACGCATGAATGACACATATCAGTGGTTTCTGTAGGTAAACATTGGTGACTGGTGAGGAGCCAAAAAAGACCTGAACGTAGAATTTCTTCCTTTTGTCGCTTCCAGAAAGAGAAGAGGTTTTCTTTTAGCAATTGCATAAACCTTGGGTCTCTTTCATCTTCATCCTAGATATGCAAGAAAACCAAAGGGACAAATCTCAGCTTATATGAAAATGGTAGCTATATGTGAAAAGTTTCTCATGAAAGACTTCATTGTATTGATTACCTGCTGAATTTTCTTGTTACTTGGCATGGAGCTATCCATATGAATCGGTCTTTGCATTTCCGAAGATAGTGCTGATGAGGATTTTGGGAGTTCCATGAATGAACTATTGAAATCCATGTCTTCTCCAGATTGATCATATCCGGGGAAGAAGGGCCTTTAAATTGCAGGAACGCCATGCCGTAACTGCCTTTTCTTCCTTTGCCCCCACCCCCAGGAGAACTACTAGGCATTAATTTTGAAGTCATCGTTAAGGACCCTATTTATTAGAAATAGTTCTAAGATATGTTCATCATTAATAAGGAAATGATCCTTCATTTAACCATTGATCAAATTTCTTTATGAAGATGTGTGGAACAATAAGTGCTTATTTGACGTGCTCTAGATATTTGACCTAAGGAGTAGCTTGCAAATGGAGACACGCCATTCATCAAAGGAAAACAAAAACGAATGAAACAAATTTTGTTTTGGTCTTTCTTTTTACGGAAAAGGGCCAAAAATACCCTCAACGTATGAAAAATGGCTCACTAAAACCCTCCATCCACCTTGGGGTCTAAAAATACCCCTCAAACTAACACTCTAAATCTGATGAGTTTTTGCAATTTAAAATAGCCACATGACTTATTATGATTGGCAACATATGTATTTTTTTATGTCCGTGGTGTCCGGGCCAGCTTTATCGCACCTCGACTAATTCCACGGGATACCTGCCACCTCCCACCAGCAACAGGTACCAGGTAACTCTATCCACCAAGGCTAAGGCAGATGGGAAGAATCACCTAGTGTTTTTTGTCTCCACTGAGTTTTGAACCTGAGACCTCAAGGTTTTCAACCACTTCATTGACCACTAGGCCACACCCTTGGGTGCGATTGGCCACATATATTACATAATTTGAAAATTAAATCCACCCACTTTAAAACCCAAACACGCTAATTATATTACTAGAATTATGGAGGCCCTGTCACATTTTAGTGATGTTACAGATTTGGTTGCAAATATGGAGAAGTGTAGTATTTTTTCTGGCTGGTGTTGATGAACTTACCAAAGAACAACTGCTAGCTTAAACTGGATTCACTCGAGGCATCTTACCTATTAGGTATCTTGGTTTGCCTCTTTCAGCTGAAAAATGGAACAAACTGGGAATGTCAGCAGCTGGTTGATAAGATCACTAGTAGGATCAATACTGTGTATTCAAAACAATTATCATATGCTAGCAGACTACAGGTGATTCAAGCAGTTCTGTTCTCTATTCGTAGCTTTTGGGGGTCTGTTTTCATCTTGCCCCAGAGTATCTTGTAGTAGATATGAAAAATGGAGGGACCTCTCGGGTAGTACAGAGGAGAAGAGAAAAATGTCACTTTGTGGCATGGGACAAGGTCTGCTGTCCAAAGAAGTTTTGGGGGTTCAATATTAGAAACCGTAGAAGCTGGAATGTTACTTCTGTTAGGAAATTTACTTTGGCAATTGTCAGAGAAGGACTTTTTGATGGGTGATGTGGGTGCATGGTGTGTATATGCGGACAGATACCAATATATGGATTCACCAACCACCTCAAGATTGTAGTTGGTACAGGAAGAAGATTAATGCTTTGAAGGAGATGACAAAGGGATGGTACACACAAGGGAGATGTAAGTTAACTCATTATGGCCATTATTCCACTACTGAGAGCTATGATGCTATGTTGGGGCAGCAGAGAAGGCTCAAGATTTCAGAACTCATCTGGACTGCACGCATTGGAGACTCCTCTACACCTATTTGCAGAGTGTACCTAAATAGGACCAGTGAGATGGTATCCAACACTGGTTAGGATTAACTAGTCCTAAGGGTGAAGTTCAGAAGGTGCTTGAGGTTATTAAGAGGAGGCATTGGAAGCAGTTCCAAAAGGAAATGATTGCAACTATCTGGGGAACAGTAATCTATTATGCCTGGACAGCAAGGAATTGGCAGATTTTTAGTGGAACACTTGTTAATACAGATGCAGCTATAGTACAGATTAAGAAAGAAGTGATTGAGAGGTTAGATTTACTCAAAGGTTCTAGGAAAGCTAGCAAATGTCATAGCATAAGCTGATAAACAAGATACTTGTACTAGATTGTTTTTCTTTGTTTCAGTTGGAGGCATAATTCTCCTTTGCACCCTTCCTAGAAGGTGGCTATGGAATAGGTGCTCTTAAGTTGGTGATGGTAATTTACAGTTTAACCCAAAAAACTTTAAAACAATGATAGCAAGGTAAACCACATCAAACTTTCTTTGGCCGTACCAATTTTATTCTTAAGCATCTTCAGAAGGACTGACTGAAGGATTGTGCAATTCTCAAATGTCTACTATACAATTTGGTGCTACTGCTTTCCCTACTAACCAGAAAAGGAAGCGAAAACCTACCCAATAACAATGTCAAAGAAGTTCCCTTCTTGCCGCTTGATGTTAAAATTCAAGAACAATCTCTCCAAGAAAATCATTCGAATGTCAAAGAAGTTTTCTTCTAGCGGCTTGATGTTAAAACCCTCCAAGAACCTACCAAAGAACAATATCTCCAAGAAAACCATAGTTCCAGAAAATCATTTGAATTCGACCTCTCCAAGAAAATCATTTGATTCTTATGTCTACTATACAATTTGGTGCTACTACTTTCCCTACTAACCAGAAAAGGAAGCGAAAACCTACCCAAGAACAATGTCAAAGAAGTTCCCTTCTTGCCGCTTGATGTTAAAATTCAGGTGCAATCTCTCCAAGAAAATCATTTGAATTCTCCGGTGATTCATAACTCTGGACGATTTTGCTGTAAGACATCATCGAAAGATTTCAAGAAATTGACTGTTTGAATGTTTGTGTAGTGAATAATAATGTTATCATTCGCGGGTTCTATGAGGGTTTATGGAAATTTAATCCACCGCTACCTTATTATTGAAAACAAATGAGGTTTAATTATAATAGGGGTCCGCCTTCGAGTACTAATTATGTCTCTTCAACTGTGATAAATAGATTGTTTGAATGTTTGTGTACTGAATAATAATGTAAAAATTGTTGTTGTCGTCGATAAAAAAAAAAAAAAATTATTATCTAAAAACTAATATATCCTATGTCTACTTATTTTTTTTATCAATCTACAAAAGAATAACACATTTTTATATTTAGTAATAATTTAATTTTAAAATATTCATTTTAAACCTAATGAAATTATTTATATTCACATAAACTTCTATCACTTATTTTAAACCATAAATTTCAAAAGTCACTTTTTTTAAACTCCATATTAAGTTAAAATAACTCATACAAAATGAGAAGGAGGGAGCACTTCAAAAGATATTTGATTTACTTTTATCCTTAAATGATGCTCTTTACATTTCCTTTTTGTTGAGTTAGTCAAAATATTAGCTAATAAACACTAATGAATTTACAGTTCTAAGAGTGTTTAATTATGAAAGGCAATAGGTCATTGATGTAATTTCAAAAAAATTCAGTCATTAAGCATTAACCATCATGAGCTAACAAACTTCTTCGATGAGGAAGGAGCTAAGAACGAAATATTTGATCGTATTAGAATGCTCGTAGTTCTTTTATATTTACAAATAATGTAGTAGCATGCAAAAATATTCTATGAATTACTTTTGAAAAAAATCATATATATATAAAGGAGAAACATAGACAAGGTGATGTGGCACCTCTCTATGGTCTCCATTCTTATTTGTTTATTTAATCTCTTTTTTTTTTTTTTTTTTCATTAAATAATTTGTCTATTAATTAAAAAATCCAACCATATTTACTATTCTAATTATATCTATTAAGTTACAAAAAAAACATCCATCTATTTACATTCTCTACTTAAATAATATGTCTCTTCAACTCCTTTCTAACTATTCTTATGATTTACACCATCTATAAATAACAATTATCTATGAATATGTTGAATGTTCATATTCATTTTCTCATTCTTTCTTTTTTATAAGAATAGTTTTTTCCTCTTTTTAATTTTTCTTTTCATCTTTTTCATCATCATGTACTTAATAATGTCACCATATAGTCTTCATTTTGATAAAGATCATACATATATTCTTCAAAAATTCATCACAGAGATTATAGATATAGTTTTCAAGATTCATTACATGGATGTTCACATTAGTTTGGTACAAGTTCATCAAAATGAAAAAGGAAGCTTAATTATCTTGAAAGATTTCATCAAGAGAGATGATAATATTAGTACAAATTTTTGAATGGTTTTCAAATATTTTGAATTCCTTTTATTCAACAAAAATTAAATTATGAAACTCTCATAACCAACTATTAGAAAGCTCAATTAACATTTTTTTTACTCATTTAACTTTGCTATTATTATGATTATTATTATTATTATTATTATTATTATTATTATTATTATTATTGTTATTGTTATTGTTATTGTTGTTATTATGATTATTATTATTATTATTATTATTGTTAATGAAGATGAAAAGTTATACGGTTTTATTTTTATGTATATCTATTTGTCAATTTTTAATTAATATTTTAAACTGTTGTCGCGGTTGAAAGATATTATATTACCCATGATATATTTTTCATAGGTATTGCATATTGTTGCCCCTAAAAATATATGATATGGTTTATCATATTAAAAAGCAGTTACAGAATAAATAAGTAAATAAATAAATTATTTTTTTAGTATTTTTAAAACTTTTAATCAATAAACAAATTATTTAATGAAAAGAATGAAGAAAAAATTATCAGTTTCATATTATAAAAGCTTAAAAGTCAACTTATTTTTTCTTCTTAATCACATTAATTATATTAAAACTAAAAAAAAAAGACTATTTCTTTAACTTCTCTTAATTATTGTAAAAAAAATACTTTAAATTCCCTCATTTATGTAAATATATTATAATTAAAAAAAAAACATTTTATAGTTCTACTATAATTAAAAAAAATATTTTATAGCTCTACTATGATAAATGTGCATATGTGAATAATATATTTAACGTATAACTATTTAAAGCAAAAATAATTTATCTTAAAATTTCCACATTAAAGAAGGAGTTATCTTTTGAATAATTATTGTATAGCTATACTATGATAAATGTGCATATGTCATTAATGTATTTAACTTATAACTATTTAAAGCAAAAATAATTTAACTTAAAATTTCCACATTAAAGAAGGAGTTATCTTTTGAATAATTATTTCATTTTTTTATTTTTTTTAGTGATGACTACAATGATAATTATTTTAACATTATAAAACTCTTCCACTGCTCTACCTGTGTTAGGGACAAATATTGATTCAACTCTTGATATACATTTCTATAACTTGATACTTTATGTATTCTCGAAAATTTAATATTATTCGTTCTATGATAATCTTTATATAATCGAAAATACAAGTAACACGTCAAACTACTAATAATATCATGACTGCTTATAAATATACATTTTATTCTTTATGTTATGTTTTTCAATTCTTTTATTTTCTATTGCAAAATATGATCTCCGATGTAATGTTATATAATCAACTTAATTTTTTTTTCTTGAGATGTTTTTCTCAAAAGATATTATAAAAAAATGAAAGTTGAAATATGTGATCCTTTAATATTAATAAACCATATGCAATGCATACACGTTAGATTAATTTCAATACGAAAAAATAAATATCAAAGAAAGCCAAACAAAAAGAAGAAGATCTCACTAACTTCTTAATTTCATGTATAACTATGTTGAAACATAGTTCAAGTATTTTTCTTACTTTTATGAGTCACAAATATATTTTAAATTATTTTTATTACAAATCAAGTGGTTTATACATAAATAAAGTCATGTAATTTATAATGAATTGAATTTAATGTTACTTTGATTGAACTAATATTATTGTTATAAAATTCATTGAATTTAATAAGAAACTACGATAATCAATTAATCAAAAAAATTCAGATTAACGTTTTATGTTTTTTTCTTTTTATCGGTAATGTTAAGCGAAAATTATAGTTTGAATGTATCTCTCTAGCAATTTTTTGAACAAACAACATCAAAACCGTGACTCTATTTGTATTTTTTTTTTCTTATACACTATTTTAAAAAGAAACAGTCAATTAAGGATATCAATTATTTTAAAAATATATTTAATTTCATGCGAAGCGCAGATGTGTACACTAGTATTTATATAATAGCAATTTGGTTACGCTACTATTAGGAGCTCAATGTTCCCACCAGCTTGTTTTTTGTTTATATATATTATATCAATTCAATTTATCGAGAGAGAAGAGAAATTACTCCGTACATATTTTAAAAGTCAAAAGAAGAATGCATATATTGGTAATAGAAAATGAAAGAAATAAATTCCGGTTTATAAATCAATATACATATTAAGGATATCAATTATTTTAAAAATATATTTAATTTCATGCGAAGCGCGGGCGAAGCGCGAATGTGTACACTAGTATTTATATAATAGCAATTTGGTTACGCTACTATTAGGAGCTCAATGTTCCCACCAGCTTGTTTTTTGTTTATATATATTATATCAATTCAATTTATCGAGAGAGAAGAGAAATTACTCCGTACATATTTTAAAAGTCAAAAGAAGAATGCATATATTGGTAATAGAAAATGAAAGAAATAAATTCCGGTTTATAAATCAATATACATATTAAGGATATCAATTATTTTAAAAATATATTTAATTTCATGCGAAGCGCGGGCGAAGCGCGAATGTGTACACTAGTATTTATATAATAGCAATTTGGTTACGCTACTATTAGGAGCTCAATGTTCCCACCAGCTTGTTTTTTGTTTATATATATTATATCAATTCAATTTATCGAGAGAGAAGAGAAATTACTCCGTACATATTTTAAAA
>JAJONR010013936.1:0-12196 GCA_029582245.1 Solanum etuberosum
TGTAACATGGTGTATAGAACCCTGAAGGACTCCATACAAGTCACTTAGCTCTCATAACATAAGAAATAGAACAATAAGAGTAAAACAATAGTCCAAGTCCAAAATATTTTATAAAAGAAAAGCGTAAGTCTTATACACTTGTCTCATCATGGCCATCTAATACAATAGAATGAAATTGGGCCTAGCCCATACATCATGTCCAAAAGAGAAATACATGAAAGAAACTAAAACAATGAAAGTCCATCCTCGAAGCATGAGGACTTACCAAAGCTCCGAAATATCTCAAGTCAACCTCTAGCTACTAAGCTGATGACCCTGACTGTCGGACCCTACATCTGGGGAAATGTAGGTAAGAGTATGCGTTAGTACAAAATAATGTACCAAATATGATAACCATGCATAAAAGATTTAAATCATGCTAAAAGGGAAATTTCATTTCATGACATGCAATTGACCAAGATAAAGATGATATAAAAGAGTTATAAAACATAAGTCATAAAATCATGGTCAATGCAAGCTAACTTCATCTTTAAAACCGTTGAACTCATATGTGATACTTCTTGAAGTAACCTTAGTTCATTATTAATGTGGGGAATCAGCCTTAACTGACATAGAGACAATGTGAGCTATAACATGATCCCCTGGTGTCTCCCACACCGAAAAGGATTGTCCTACTTTCCAAGGTAAGGACCATGAACTTCTAGCTTAAGTGGATCCACTAGCTAATCAACCTTTGGGGCATATAGTTAAGGGACATGGAGATTGCTACTAGAAAACCCGGTCTCTAGTAATAGGGGATCTTCCATCTCATGAGATTTCTTCTATAATCCCGGCCTCTATTAACGGGAGAGATTCCATCTCATCATCAATATCCTCTCGGTGCTAAGCATAAATCCAACAGAATAGTCATTTCTTACTTGACCTCATTATTCATGGAAAGGTGCCCTTGGACAACCAATCCAAGCTAGTTCATTAGGATAGATCTTACTCTTTGATTCAATTAGTTGAGAAAACCTTTCAACCTTAGAATCGTTTCTTTGTGAGAAAACCTTTCACATCATGCTAGTTATGTGTTTATTAGAATATCCTTTCACAAAACAACATAATCATTGGTACTTTACTCTCAAAGCACCCTTAAAACATTTGCATAGATTTCATAAGAAAATGCATAACTCCATAATTTACCTCTTGAAGTTCAAAACCCACTTTCAATCATCATTACTTAAAAAATATGGGTTAGATATGGATTTCATCATAAATACATGTAAAGCTTGCAATAAATGCTTGATTTCATAAAACTCTTTCTTGAAGATCAAAATCCCACATCATATGACTCATAACTTGAAAGCATGGGGATTACGTGGGTTCATGGGGAAATCATCTTAAAATCATCATATTTAATCAATTCATGCATAAGAGATCATAATTCAATCATTTAAATCAACATTTAAGAGAACCCATGATAATTGAAGAAAATTCTAACTCAATTGGGGAATTATACCTTAATAAATAGAGGAATTTGGGAACTCCATGGACGGAAGGAATCCATGGATGAAAACTGTCATACCTTAAATCTAAATGTTAGCCTTCAATAGAGGAATTTAGACCTTGACTTGAAACCCTAGGTTGAATCTTCTTCTTCTTCAAGTTTCTAGAGAGAGAAATATATTTGGAGAGGAGATTTTATTTTCTTTTGTGAATTTGGAAGAATCAAGTGAATGGGTTAATTTGGAGGTTGAAAATACTTATATATGGGTCTTAGTGAAGGGTAACACGACGTATTATAGGAACTAATTAATTAGGAAAAGACTCAACTACCCTGAACTTAACTGTCAGCTGACCACCAACGGACCCTAGTCGACGGACCGTGGTCTGACCTACGGTCCGTCCTGGTGGACTGTCGTTGGTCATCAGAAGGTGATTTTTTGCCAGTGAACCACATACCTTGACCACGGACCGTGGTCTGACCTACGGTCTGTAGGTTTGGACGTGGTCTTGAGCTTCAAAAGACTTGGCAGGGTGGCCAATCCGCGGACCACATTACGGTTCGTGGTTCTACCCACGGGCCATGGTTGGCCTCCGTGGCTGGCACCTGCAACTTCCCAAAAGTTGTTTCATTTCCCTTTTTTGGATACGGGGTGTTACAATATCTCCCCCTTAGGATCATTCGTCCTCGAATGAGATTCAAACTGGTTCTAAAAGAGTAAGAGAGGAACTAACAACCCAACCTACAATGAAATGCATACAACCGGGGAGGAACTATCGACTCCAAGCTAGGACATTTTCAAAACATCATAAGAGGGGTGAACCTAACTCTAACAGCCTATCATGCATGCAATGTACATGTACAAGGAGGAAACATCATCTCCAAGCTAAACATACTCAATGCATCAAAAGGAAGTAGGAACTACATCTAGCAACCCATAATGCATGAAATCTCAAAATTACTCATGTTTAAGGAGGAACTACCTTCTCCAAGCTAAAAGCATGCTCAACACAACTCATGGAGCTCATATGCAAATTGGTTCTCAAAAAGCATAGCTAAAGCATGTTCATCAATTCTATAGGCAACTCATGCTCAATGCACAACAACATGAGGAAAATCAATCATGTAAACTCATTTTCTTTCGAAACACAAGTTTTCATGAACATATGCATAACATAAGGAAATGATGGAAGCACATAAAACAGATGACTACAAAACGAAGGACAAACCAAGAGGAACTCATTACCTCAAGCAATAATAGGAGTAGAAGGAAATAGATGAGGATATCGGGACATCATATTAGCCTCGGCCTCCTAAGTAGCACCTTCAACTAACAAATTCCTCCATAATACTTTCACGGAAGCTATTTTCTTGTTTCTTAACATCTTGACTTGCCAGTCTAGAATCTCAACCGAAACTTCCTCATATGAAAGACTTTCATCAACTCCCAACCCTTCTAGGTGAACTATGAATGTCGGATCTCCAACACACTTCTTACGAATAGAGACATGGAAAATGAAATGCACTGTTACCAACTCATCCGGCAAGTCTAACTCATAAGCAACCCTACCAACACACCTCAAAACCTGATATTGGGGACTAAGCTTCTCCTTCTTACCAAACCTCATTACACCCTTCATGGGTGAGATTTTCAAGTAGACCCAATTGTTAACATCAAACTCGAGATCCCTTCTTCTCATATCGGCATGGAATTTTGCCGACTTTGAGCTGTTTTCAACTATTCTCTTATAAGCTGAACTTTCTCTATGGCCCCCTGTACCAATTTGGGACCTATTAGGGCCACTTCACCCACCTCAAACCAACCTATAGGAGATCTACACCTCCTACAATATAAGGCCTCTAATGGAGCCATATCAATACTCGAGTGATAACTACTATTGTAAGCAAACTCAATCAATGGCAAATGGTCATCCCAATTATCCTTAAAATCAATCACACAAGACCTTAACATATCTTCCAAAATCTAGATAATACGCTCCTCTTGCCCATCGGTTTGGGAATGAAAGGCCGTGCTAAGCTTAACACGAGTACCAAGACCTTTTGGAATGACTTCCAAAACTGAGAAGTGAATTGGGTACCACGATCGGAAATAATGGACAAAGGCACTCCATGTAACTTTACCATTTCTCTCAAGTACATCTTGGCATAGTCCTCCGCCGAATAGGAAACCTTGAAGGGGCGGAAATGAGCCGATTTTGTCGCCGGGTGTGAGGCAAACCAACTATAAAGTCCATATTCAAGTCTTCCACTTCCAAGTAGGAATGTTAATATCTTGGGACAAACCGCCCGGTTTCTGATGCTCAACCTTTACTTGTTAGGAATCTGGAAACTTAGCCACAAATCCCGCAATATACATTTTCATCCCATTCAACCAATAGACCTCCCGTTAATCACGGTACATCTTGGTGGCTCCCGGGTGAATCGAATACCGCGAACTATGGGCTTCTGTCAAAATTTGTTCCCTCAAGTCATCCACATTTGGAACACATAAACGACCTTGGTATATAAGCACACCATCTCACCATTGGGAGAAAGCCTCAACGGATTTCTTAAGCACTGCCTCTTTCAACTCTACCAAAATTGGATCAAGACCTTGCTTGGCTTTCACATCCGCCACAAAAGACAATTCGGAACCATTGTGAACCATAACACCACCCTTGGTGGAGTCCACTAATTGAACACCTAGTCGAGTCAATCTATGAACATCTCGAACCAACTCTTTCTTTTCTTCTTCAATATGAGCAACACTACCCATGGATAACCGACTAAGAGGATCCACTACCACATTAGCTTTACCGGGGTGATAAAGAACACTCATGTCATAATCCTTCAATAACTCAAGCCACCTTCTTTAGCGAAGATTGAAATATTTCTGATTCAACACATATTGTAAACTCTTTTGGTTGGTAAACACATCTACATGAATTCCATACAAATAGTGCCTCCAAATCTTTAGAGAAAAAATGACTGCCGCTAACTCAAGGTCGTGAGTAATTCCTCTCATGGATTTTAAGTTACCGTAAGTCATAGGCAATAACTTTCCCATTTTGCATAAGCACACACCCTAACCCAATTTTCTAGGAATTACAATAAACCATAAAACATCCGACCCTTCCGGTAAGGTCAACACCAGGGCGGAAGTAAGTCTATCTTTAAACTCTTGGAAAATCTTTTCACACGCTTCGGACCATATAAACTTAGCTTTCTTTTGAGTCAAAGTCGTCAAAGGAGAGGCAATTGAAGAGAAACCCTCAACAAACCTTCTATAGTAACTAGCTAAACCCAAGAAACTTCTAATATCCGAAGGAGCTAGAGGTCTAGGCCAACTCTTGACCGCATCCGTCTTCTTAGGATCTACCTCAATACCCTTACTCGAAACAATATGACCAAGGAAAGCTACGATTAATTAAAATTCACATTTGCTAAACTTTGCAAAAAGTTGTTGGTTCTTAAGAATTTGAAACATGATCCTCAAATGATCAATATACTCATCCTCACTCCTTGAGTAGATCAAAATATCATCAATGAACACAATCACAAACATGTCAAGGTATTGTCTAAATAAACTATTCATCAAGTCCATGAACGTCGTCGGAGCATTAGTCAATCCAAACGACATTACCAAAAACTCATAATGACCATAACCAGTTTGAAAAGCCGTCTTCAGAATGTCATCATCTTTCACCCTCAATTGGTGATAATCCGATCGGAGATCAATCTTAGAGAAATAACTTGCTCCTTGAAGTTGGTCAAATAAATCATCTATCCTTTCAAGAGGATACTTATTCTTAATGATCACTTTGCTCAACTTTCGATAGTCAATACACATACAAATAGAACCATCTTTATTTCTACCAAACAGAACTAGAGCACCCCATGGAGAGATACTCGGTTGAATGAAACCCTTATACAACAAATCTTTCAACTGTTCTTTCAACTCCTTAAGTTCTGCCGGAGCCATACGATAAGGAGGAATAGAAATAGGTTGCGTATCTAGGAGAAGGTCAATAGTGAAGTTTATTTCCCACTCAGGAGGAATACCGGGTAGATCATCTGGGAACACTTCCAGAAACTCATTAACAACGGGGACCGACTCGAGAGAAGGGGTTTCAGAATCTACATCCTTCTACACCCTTCACCCTTACTAGATGGTAAATGCAACCCTTGGAAATCATCTTTCTTGCTTTAATATAAGAGACAAACTGACCCTTAAGCATAGAATTTCCCTCCTTCCACTCTAGGACAGGCTCATTCGGGAACTAAAACTTTACTACAAGAGTGCTACAATAAATAGACGCATAACATGAGTGCAGCCAATCCATACCCAAGATAACATCGAAATCTAACATATCAAGCTCTACCAAGTCAACAAGAGTATCTCTATGGGATAAGGAAATGGGACATTTTCTATAGACCCTCTTAGCCACAATAGAATCACCAACAAAAGTAGAGACAGAAAAAGGTTCTAACAATACATCCAGAAGTACATCAAACCTCATAGCTACATATGGCATCATAAAAGACAAGGTAGCACCAGGATCAAGTAAGGCATAAACATCATGTTTGAAAACTTTCAACATACCGATAACCACATCGGGAGAACCCTCTTGTTCACCACTTGTTTGAAGTGCATAGAAGCGATTTTGTTTAGGAGCATTGGAACCTGAATCACTAGGAGTAGCTTTCTTGCCCTCTCTTCCTTTAGCCATAAGCATCGGGAAATCCCTCATTTTGTGACAACTCTTACCACAACCAAAGCAACCATTTGTGCCGGCTGGGCACCTACCCTCGTGCTTCATTCCACACTTAGTACAAGTAGACCTAGGCAATGAAGATCCACTACCTATCTTGGTTGAACTTTGGAGGAACCTTGACAGGAAAACCTTTGTCGAAATCTAGGAAGACCATGTCCATCGGACCTTGCATGTGAGAAATTTTCATCTCCGGTCTTAGCCCTCCTTAAGTTTTTCCTCCTCAATTTGTTGTGCATGCACCATAAGACTAGAGATGTCCATTTCAAGTCCAAGTCTAAATTTTTCATTTAAAGCAAAAGCGGAAGTCTAGACTCTAAGTTTCAACATAGCCATCTATTACAATATTCGAATACGAAAGGGACCCAGCCCATACAACATAGTCCAAAAATGAAATACAAGAAAAAAACTACAGTGTGAAAACATCTGGTCTCGAATCAGGAGGACTCACCAACAAGCTAGGAGAAATGAACAAATCCAAGCTTTAGCCACAATGAGGACCACCTTGAGAACCGGACCCTACACTTGGGAAAATGTAGGAAAAGTAGGGGTTAGTACAAAAATGCACTAAGTATGACAGCCATGCATAAAAATATTGA
Organism: Solanum etuberosum; assembly: GCA_029582245.1. Classification (NCBI taxonomy): domain Eukaryota; kingdom Viridiplantae; phylum Streptophyta; class Magnoliopsida; order Solanales; family Solanaceae; genus Solanum; species Solanum etuberosum. The sequence goes on from JAJONR010013936.1 coordinate 6,858, forward strand.
AAACATGCTAAAAGGGACATTTCCTTTGAACATATGCTATTACCAAGTTTAAACATGATTTGAGAGTTTAAAGAGCATAAGTCATAAAAACATAAGTCATAGACATAATCAATACATAGGTCATCTTAACATAAGAGAAACACTTCATAAATAACCTTAGAGCATACTTGTGCAATGCATGAATAAGACCCCATAAATCTCACCCATGCTAAGTAAACCTCCTTAGGCCTTCATTCATATTCTTGTTCATATTGTATTTATGTTGGAAGAAGCCTTAACCGACATAGACCATGTGACCTTAACATGGAATCCGCTGTTACCCACACCGAAAAGGGTTGTCCTACTTGCCTAAGGTAGAACCATAGTCTTAGCTTAGGTGGATTCACTAGCTAAAGACCTATGAGGGGACATAGTTTATAGGATAAGGGGATTGCTACTAGAAAACCCGGCCTCTACTAATGGGAGAGCTTCCATCCCAAGATATTGTTCCTAGAAACCAGGCCTCTACTAAAGGGAGGGCTCCCATCTCATATCAATATCCACTCGGTGCTAACCAATAATTCCCACGGAGTTCATATTGAGTCTTGACTTACTTCATAATCATGGAAGAATGTCTTGACACTTAATCCAACATAACTCATAAGATAGCTCTTAGATCATGCGTGAGAATACCCTTTCACCGTCCATGTCTACATATAAATATCTTAGATTCAAGTAGGTGAGTATAACCTTTCAACCTTAGAATCATTATACTGTGATAAAACCTTTCACATCATATCTTATTCATACATAGGTCTGTATGTGAGAATATCCTTTCAACAACACACAATTACATCATAATCATAATGACTTCACTCTCAAAGTGTTCTTAAAGCATATACATAAATCTCATAATCATGCATAATTCTCATATCTTTCCCTTCAAGGATCAAAGATCATATTCAATCCACACATCTAGAATTCACTACATTAAACATGGATATAATCATAATTCAAATAACTCAAATACTACATGCATAATTTCATAATATTCTTCTTTCACCAACAAACCCACATCACAAGATCATAATTGAGAAATATGAGGGTTTCATGGGTTCTTGGGGAATTCAACATAAAAACCATAGGAAATCATCAATTCATACATAATATTTCATAATTCAATCATTAGAAATGATTTTGAAAGGAAACCATGACTTTGGAATAAAACTCTAACTTTTGGGGATTTCTATCTTTGAAAATTGGGATTTTGAAGGGGCTCCATGGATGAAGAGCTACCATACCTTAACAATGGAATCCAATGAATTTGAGTAGAAAACCTTGTTCCTTGAACCCTAGCTCCAACTTCTTTTTCTTCTTCCTTGAAGTTCTAGAGAGAGAATATTTGGAGAAGATGAACTTTCGTTGGGATTTGATATGGGTTTTGGAAATAATGAGTTTAATTGGGTGAGTTCTACTTAAAATGACTTATATAGGTGTATAAAACTAAGGCAAAATGACTTCACTTTGATTGGACTTAAAGTGGAATTTCCCAAAAACACCCCTCACTTTAAGTGAGCTGCCCAGGTGCCACGAGGGTCTCTACGAGCCGTGGTCCCTCTCGTGGACTTGAGGTAGTGGCTAGGCAACTTGTTCCTTTAGCCCACAAGCCCAAGGCAACTTCACGAGGGGCTCCACGAGCTGTGGTGCATGCCACGAGCCGTGGTACCTCTCGTGGGCCTTGAGGGAGTGGCTAAGCCACTTCCTTTCCACCCTCACACACCCAAATCTCCTCCACGAGCCTTCCCACGAGCCGTGAAGTGGCTCGTGAAAAGGAGTTTGTTTTGGGCAGATTTTGGGGAGCTCACTGCCTAGCCCACCACGGACCACACCACATGCCATGGTCCCTACCACGAGTCGTGGTGGTGGTCGTGGTCACTAGGGAAATGTCTAGGGGAGAGTGGATTGCGTTAGTCCTCTCCCTTGGCCATTGCCCACCTCCTTGACTTTAACCCTCTCGTTTTAGCTCTAGTTTAGCCTACTTATTTCCGGGGTGTTACAATATCTCCCCCTTCGGAACTTTCATCCTCGAATGATGATCTAAACACCTTATGAAAGTAAACACTCAAGACTAGCAACCCATCATGCATGCAACATCAAAATAATGCAAAAATTCAAAGGAGGAAACTTCAACTCCATCTCAAACATAATCAATGCATCATAAGGAAGTAGAAACTACATCTAACAACCCATTACACATGAAAGATCAACGTTTCACATATTCATAGGAGGAAGTACCTTCTTCAAAATAAAGGCATGCTCAAAACAATCTCATGGAGCCCTTATACAACATATATTTCAAAAAGCACAACTAAAGCATGTTCAACAATTCATCTCATGAAACATTTAGGCAATTCTTACTCAATGCACAACAACATAAGGAAAATCAATTATGAAACTCATTTTCTTACTAAACATAAATTTCTCAAGAACAGGCATGACCTAGGAAAATCATGGAAAACTCATATAACACACATGACTCCCAAAACAAGGACAACTCAAGAGGAACTACTTACTTCAAACTAGGGTAGGTGTAGAGGAAAGAAGATGAGGATAGTGGGACTTCATATCGGCCTCGGCCTCCCAAGTAGCACCCTCAACCAAATGATTTCTCCACAAAACCTTTATGGAAGCTACTTCGTTGTTTCTCAATTTCTTAACTTTACGATCTAGGATCTCTATTGGAACCTCTTCATACAAAAGACTTTCGTCAACCCCCAAACCTTCTAAGGGAATAATGGAAGCCGGATCTCCAATACACTTCTTAAACTTGGAGACATGAAACACTGGATGCACCGGAGCTAACTCATTTGGAAAATCTAACTAGTAGGCAACTTTTCCAACACGTTTCAAAATTTGGTATGGTCCCACACACCGGGGACTAAGTTTTCCCTTCTTGCAAAATCTCATCATACCTTTAATAGGTGAGATTTTTAGATAGACCCAATCATTAACCTCAAATTCTAAATCCCTTCTTCTAACATCGGCATAAGACTTTTGCTGACTTTGGGCCGTCCTCAACCTCTCTAATGAGTCGGACTTTCTCAATGGATTCATAAACTAATTTGGGACCTAGTAGGGAAACTTCACCCACCTCAAACCAAAAAATGTGAGACCTACATCTCCTATCATACAAGGCTTCAAGGGGGCCATACCAATACTTGAGTGATAGCTATTATTGTAGGAAAATTCTATTAATGGCCAGTGATCATCCCAATAACCCTTGAAGTCTATTACACATGCCCTTAACGTATCCTGCAACGTTTGGATGGTACGTTCCGCTTGCCCAATGGTTTGGGGATAAAAAGCCGTGCTAAGCTTACCCTTAGTGCCAAGACCTTTTTGAATGACTTCAAAAAATTTGAAGTAAATTGGGTACTCCAATCAGAAATAATGGATAAGGGAACCCCATGCAACTTCACTATCTCTTTTATGTATAACTTGGCATAGTCTTCCGCTGAAAAGAAAACCTTGACGGGAATAAAGTGAGCCGATTTTGTCATCCGATCTATAATGACCCAAATAGAATCATGTTGTCTTCGGGTGCGAGGCTAACCCACAATAAAATCCATATTTATCTCTTTCCACTTCCAAGTGGGGATACCTATATCTTGGGATGAGCCTCCCGGCCTTTGATGCTTAACCTTAACTTGTTGACAGTTTGGACACTTAGCCACCAATCCCGCAATGTCCTTTTTAATCCCGTTCCACCAATAGACTTCCCGTAAATCATGGTATATCTTGGTGGCTCCCAGGTGAATAGAATACCGAGAACTATGGGCTTCCAATAAAAATTTCTCCCTCAAGTTATTAACATTCGGAACACATAATCAGCCTTGGTATCTATGCACACCATCTCCCCCTTAGGAGAAAGCCTCAATGGATTTCTTAAGTACCGCCTCTTTCAATTCTATCAAAATAGGATCAAGGCCTTGCTTAGCCTTTACATCCATCACAAAGGACGATTCGGACCCATTATGAACCATTACACCACCCTTGGTGGAATCCACTAGTTGAACACCTAGCCAAGCCAACCTATGAACATCACGAACCAACTTCTTCTTACCCTCATCAACATGAGTTAGACTACCCATAGACAACCGACTAAGAGCATCTTCTACCACATTGGCCTTGTCGGGGTGATAAAGAACACTCATGGCATAATCCTTCAACAATTCTAGCCACCTTCTTTGGCAAAGATTCAAATCCTTTTTACTAAATAGATATGGTAAACTCTTATGATCGGTGAACACATCAATATGAACCCCATACAAGTAATGCCTCCAAATATCTAAGGCAAACACAACCACCGCTAACTCAAGGTCAGGGGTAGGATAATTCTTCTCATGGACTTTAAGTTGTCTTGAAGCATAGGCAATAACCTTACCATTTTGCATAAGTACACATCCCAACCCAACTCTAGAGGCATCACAATACACCACAAAACCATTCGTACCTTACAGTAAAGTTAACACCGGAACAGAAGTAAGTGTATCTTTCAACTCTTGGAAAAATTTCTCACAAGCTTCCGACCACACAAACATAGCCTTCTTTTGAGTCAAAGCCATCAAAGGAGAAGCAATGGAAGAAAATCCCTCAACAAACCTCCTATAATAACCGGCCAAACCCAAAAATCTTCTAAACCGAAGGAGTTAGAGGTCTTGGCAAACTCTTGACCGCATCCGTCTTCTTAAGATCTACCTCAATACCTCTACTTGACACAATATGACCAAGAAAAGCCACAGATCTCAACCAAAATTCACACTTGCTAAACTTTGCGAAAAGTTGATGGTCCTTAAGAACTTGCAATACAATTCTCAAATGGTAAACATGTTCATTCTCACTCCTTGAATAGATCAAAATATCATCGATAAACACTATCACAAACATGTAAAGATTTTTTCGGAATACTCTATTCATCAAGTCCATGAACGCCGTCGGAGCGTTAGTCAAACCAAAGGACATTACTAGAAACTCATAGTGACCATATCGAGTTTGGAAAGCCGTCTTTAGAATATCTTCACCTCTCACCCTCAATTGGTGATAACCCGAACGAAGATCAATCTTAGAGAAATAAGTAGCCCCTTGAAGTTGGTCAAACAAGTCATCTATCCTTGGAAGAGGATATTTGTTCTTAATGGTCACCTTGTTTAATAGTCGATAATCAATACACATACGAAGAGACCTATCTTTCTTTCTAACAAACAACATCGGAGCACCCCAAGGAGAGATGCTTGGCCGGATGAAACCTTTATCCAAAAGATCTTCCAATTGTTCTTTCAACTCCTTAAGTTCCACCGGAT